>PVKN010003968.1:0-35119 GCA_004027915.1 Capromys pilorides | reverse complement strand
TACTATTGGGATATTGTAGAGACCATTGAAAGTTTTACTTACATTCTTGTAACTTCTGTTCTGGGCACTCAGTCTTATTCCTTTACTGCCCTTTACTAATGTGTTGTCTAAAATTTTTATGGGACTTAAGCAATTCCTGTAATGATTTCCTTAGATTTTACAGCGTTTGTTATAATTGTGAACTTACTCTTTATTTCCTTTATATTTTCAGCTGATTATTGCTTGGTTTTAGAAAAACGAATAATATTGGTATATTTATGCGTGTACATGCATGCATACATATTTTCTAACGACTTGCCATTTTATTCATCTCACTAAAGTCTAGAGGCTGTAAGCTAATTCCTTTAGGTGCTCCTTGTAGACAATTTCCAGTGATGATAGTATTTTTTCCTACATTTTAGTAGTTTTTATTTTCATTTCTTCTACAATATCCCAATAGTATATCAAACAGCATTAGAGCAGGAATACTTGACTTTGCTCCTGAGTTTATTTATGTATTTATTTATTCTGCTATGCCAAAGACCAAACCCCCACCCTCTTGCACGCTAGGTGAGAGCTCTTCCACCGACCTATTTCTCAGTCCTCAGGATTTAATCTTTTTTTTTTTTTTTTGCCAAGAATTGAACTCAGGACCTTGTTCTTGCAAGGCAGGTGCCACTGAGCTATTTTCTTAGCCCTGAATTTAATTCTTGATTCTTGTTTTTAACTTTTAATAAAGTATGGTTTATGGTAAATATCTCCTCTTATGGGAAATAAGCAGTATTGTAGCCTGATGTTTCAATATCTAGTACCTTGGAATCTTTCAGAAATGTCTATTCAGCATCTTTAATGACCACATTTTTCCTGCTAAGTTAGTAATACTGTCAGTTGTACAACTTAATTTATGCATCATAGGAACTGACCATTCCTGGAAGATTTGAAATTATTGAACTTCTAATTTATTGGACTGCAGTTCGTTCTTTTTTTCTTTCTTTCATTCATTTTTTTTTTTTTTTTGGTTGATACATTATAAAAGCTCCACTCTCTGAAATGTTTCTTTATAGTAATTTTTAAATCAAGTATTTTACTTTTTAAAGTAATATTAAAACATGTGTATTTTCCTAGAAATATTTTGAATATTTATTAGCATGGAGTCAAATATGGTGCATCCTTAAATTTGAGAATT
The DNA here is from genome assembly GCA_004027915.1 of Capromys pilorides. Lineage (NCBI taxonomy): Eukaryota > Metazoa > Chordata > Mammalia > Rodentia > Capromyidae > Capromys > Capromys pilorides. The sequence continues at coordinate 33,954 of PVKN010003968.1, read as the reverse complement.
TCTTTAACATTTGTGGTTTTATCCTGCTGATGTTTTAATATGATGCATTTGTTCTTTGGAACATTAAATTACTTAGTAATAAAATTGTTTTAATTTTCTATATATTTAAAAATCATGTTTTGAACTTTTATTTTTTGCCGGCTCAGCCCTCCCTGAAGGTGGGGGCTGGCAAAGCATGTGGGGCCGGGAATTGAACCTCTGTCCCCTGTACCTGCCTAAGCTTGCCTAAGCAGGTGTTTAGACCACTGAGCTATCTCAGAGGCTCCAGTGTTTTGAAAGATTTTTATTTAAACTTTTATGCTTTCATCATTGTTTTTGTGTACTTTACTTTCCTTTTGCGTCTTTAGCTTTCTTTGCTTTTTCTGATTTGTTGAGTTGATCTTGTTTCAGATTTTCCTAATGATGAACATACGTAAAACATTTACCAGACTATAAGTTACTTGCACTTTGGCACGTAAAGTAGTGGATAAGGCCACAGTATCTTTATGGTCACAGTCATCTGCCATTACATAATTTATTATGCCTTGGATTGTGCATGTACTTAGAAAGCTATTTTTAAAATCTACAAATTAATTAGAATTGTTGATGCTTCTGCTTGTTAATGAGTTTATTGCAGTGTGGTCATGAGTGTGGAGATGTTGTGAGATCGATCGTCTTTATTCCCTCATGCATGGTGAGTTTTGTTAATGTTCAGTGAGCCCCTGTATGGAAGAGGCGTGCTGCAATTCATAGGTTTCTCCAGTCATCAAATCAGCTGTATTTATTATTTCTCTGACTTTTCTAAGTTCTGGTTAAATGTTTATTGGATTACTTGCCCAAGAATTAGAAGTATGAGAGTATATTTTATTTTATTTATTTGTTTGTTTGTTTGTTTATTTATTTATTTATTTATTTTGCGGGACCGGGGTTCAAACTCACGACCTTGCACTTGCCAGGCAGGCACTTGTGCCACGGAGCTATCTCCCTAGCCCCAGCCCCTAAGAGTATATTTTAATAACACGATTTTATGTCTCTGAAATTCTACCTGTTTTCCTTCATATATTTCCATACTATGTTATCTTAATACATAACATGTTAACTTTTCTTTGGAAATGTACCTTTAGTCATTCAAAAATTCACTCTTAGTTGCTGCTTCAGATATTTAATACTGATTTTATATTAGCATCCTGTCCCTCTTTATTAAAAGCGCAGTTTCTGGGAATGCTTTGGTCTTTTTTCCTTTCAACTGTTAGGGCCCCTGGCACACAGCATGAGGCTGTCCTTCCTTGTTGACTGCTCTTGAGATTCTCCTGCTTCTTTAGAGCGCGGTGACACCTGGCTTCGGTGCTGAGACGCTTGTTCTAATTTTCGTCCTCCTTTTAGTCCTTCTGCTTTCCTAGTTCCTTGACTGTTCTACCTTTTTCCACTTTGTGTGATACAATTTTTTCTCCAATAATATTCACTAATACATTACATTTAATCTCACTGACTCTAGTGTATCAGCCAGGATCTATGTTTCAGTGTGAGCAATCTCAACAAGCATATTGAACAAGTTTCGCCCTGTTTCAAGAGAAACGAACACATTTTTTATTCTCCTTTGAAAGTCTTGTCTTTTGAAAGATAAATATAGGCATAGAGATATTTGAACTCCATTTATTAGTCTGTTAAAATATTATGTAACTTTTCTTACAAGAATTATCTAGATAACCTAAAGCATTTTTATAACTATGTTTAATAATTTTCAATTTATATGGTTTGGTTGCATATATGGTAAATATTTTAAACCACATCTCTTGTTTTTAAAAAAAATAAATTCTGGTGAATTAAAGACCTTTTTCAAATAATAGTTTTATGACACTCACGATTTTCCTATTGTTCTTTAGATTCCAGAGTGCATATATTTTTATTTCGTAGCTCCTGTACCTCACCAGAACCATTGACAGGTGTAGAAATCCTGTATCCAAAGCTTTAGCCATCTAAAATACAGACGTGCTGTATTGCTTCTCTTTGCAGATGGGGTCCTGACTTTTTTCCACTTTAGGGAGCTGGGTAACTGCACTTCTTCACCATTCCCATGAGGGGGGCTGATAATTTTCTTCCTTGCCAAGCCTTGCGTTTATGTTGAGCTGGTCCCTGAACCTTCTGGCAGAGGTGACACCCTGTGCTCCAGCTTCTGATGGAGGCTTGGTTCTTGAAAGTTGTTGAGCCAAGTGTGTGCGTGTGTGCCAGAGGCTGTGCAGACTGGAGGGGCCTTCACCATGGGCAGGGTCTGTCAGGGCTCCTCAGTGGCTGCTTCCTGCCTGGCAATGGGTGGAACCATTGTGCAAGGGACAGTGTTCTCATTATGTGCTCCTCTCTGGCCCTAGCTGGGCACCTGTGGCTGAATTCCTCACCTGGCAGAGAGACAGTCTGCATCATACCTGTGCACCAAGGGCGTGGCCCTACTTATGCTTAGTTCTCCTAACAGCGCCTGGATCTGGGTGATCAAGGCCCCCGCGAGTGCCGGGATCCTCTGTCACTTGCTCGCCCTCACCAGCAACATGAACCTCTCCACATTAGGACTGTGACTTACTGGTGCTGCCAGAGCCATTTCTTGCTTCTGCAGGAGGAAGAGTCACAAGTCGCATTTCTGTGTGTGTGTGTGTGTCTTGCTCAGCCTATCCTAGGGACAGTGCTAGCGCAGGATGTGATGCCTGGGATCAAACCAGGGTCCCTGCGTGCTTTGCCTAAGCTTGCCTAAGGAGGCGCTTTAGGCTGCTGAGCTATCTCACCGGCCTTAAAGTCGCATTTCTGCTCCCATCTTTTATCTGATGCGTTTTGTGATCTGCCTAGTGAAATGTCTCAATGCGACATTAAGATTGGTGCTTTCTTTTCTTTCCCAGCACCAGTGTCTCCTTCCCCAGTACCGATGAGCAAACTGTTGATGGGTTCAAAAGACAAAGAGCGAAATTTATGAAACCCAAGGAGAGAGGCTGTGAACATTCCAATAGTGCTGGTGGAGTTCTCTTATATAACGAACTCCCCCAGGACACTTAGTGCATAAAGTAGTTGATAAAAGACTGTGCCGCATATTGTCAGACACATGGCTTTTGCCTACTCTAAGGTACACCTGTATCTCTGCAGTGGCCCCTGGGAGTGTCCTGCTGCACAGGCCAATTAGGAGGAGGACAACATCCAACCAGCAGCCAGTCACTGCCTGCAAGGGTGCTTGTGATTGCAAGTGATGGCTGACTCAGCCTTTGCACTTTTCCTGGTGGCTTTTGCAGCTGGGTTCTGGTTGTTCAGCTGATAATTGCTTCACCCTAGAAGCCTCACTGATCCTGGAAGGCCCTTGCTTAGAGGGAGAGCAGGAATGCCAACACATTATAAGGAAACAAAGAACAATAGTATCACATGCTTTCATCAAGAGGAAAGAAAAAAAACCCCAGTTCTCTCCTCATCTAAACCCAAGCAGAAACAACAAAATAGAAGTCAAGTGCACACAAGCAGAGGGTGGATCATAGGCTTAATGAACCCCAAGGAGTTTTATTTATTGGCTTACATTTTCTCCATTCTCACGGATCCAGCTGCAAATGTTGTCAATAAAGGTGACTCAGAAAAAGAGAAGCCTTGGTCCATACACACACACACACACACACACACACACACACGTGCCCATCCCTCTGTGTGTGTGTGTATCTGTGTCTGCATATGTGTGTGTGTGTGTGTGTGTGTGTGTGTGTGTGTGTGTGTGTGTTTGAGAGCGGCAGATGGGCTTATAGACAAAGGTAGTACCTCTGGCTGGAGATCTGTTTACAGCATAAACAGAAATCCCTCACTTCTCTTTCCCACGAGAAAATGATATAGGAGGAAGAGACATGATAACATGGCAGATGTAGAATTCCTTGGTTCAGCGCCACTCTGAAGGGCCTTTGTCCATAGACTGGACTATTTCCAAACGCCATGGTGTCCTTCCCCTCTGTGGTCCTGGGTGCCTCAGACTGGAGCATAGCTAACCAGAGAGATAGGCTGGGAGCTGGAGTCCTGCAGTCCATCATATTCGTGCCTGTGATTAACTTCTTGGAGATTTTGGAATCTGAAGAATGAGCAGAGAGCCATCATCAGAGACTCAGAGGGCGTGCTTTGGGAATGCCGGTGACCCGAGCTGAAACAGCTCACTTTACAGCGAGAAGTTCGCTTCCAGCAGTTGACATGGCGGCCTGAGGCAGATGGGTAGTACTTCCATGTGTTGTGACACGTCAAGTAGAGACAGACTTGGCTTTTGCAGCACTTTCGATTTCCACTCACCCCTCACACTAGCGTTCTGCATTAGAGTTGCCCATGAATAGAACCCTAACACACTGGCCTGAGCTTCCCAAGGTTACCTGAGAAAACTTACACTTGATACTGGAAACACTTTTCTCTATCCAAGCACCCAGCATATGTGTTCAAAAGTGAGGATGTTTTAGCAGTGCTCTGTGAGCAAACTATAGTAAAGAAAGACAGGACTGGGGCCTGGGAGATAGTTCTGCAGCCTTCGAACTTGCCTGGCAAGAGCAAGGTCCTGAGTTCGATCTCTGGCTGACTGAAAATTGCATACTGATTATACCTGCGTAGTATAGTGTATATATCATACATACTCATATTGAGTTCCATAGCTCTTGGAATAACTATCATTAGAAGATTCGTTTATGATTAAAAGGAATTTCTTGGCAATTTTTTCTCCCTTGCCCCAAGCCATTGACTGAATAACATTATTTTCCTACTGCTGCAACACACTGATTCTCCTTCCAATTCTCTTTCCAGGATATCTTATCTTCCAGATATTTTCTGAATATCTTATTAACCAAATGCCACCTCGCTAGCATCTCAGTGCCTGTTTAACCTACCCCCACGCATATAAACCTATTTCACCTTCTCTTTGAATAACGCCATGTGTTGTGGGCAAGTGGCCGCACACAGCGAGAGAAGAAGGGTGGTATCCGTGTATAGGACCTTAAGATAACCATGGAGCCATACAGGGACCCGGGGCAGTCCTCGTATATACCCTGCCTGGCTGCAAACTAGTGTTTTTGTGGCCCTGAGGAGTCCCCCCCACCTTTTGGCTTCTGCCCTTGTGGAAAGGTTAATTAGGGCCCTCCCTGGGGTCCTTTCCAGCTCCCAAGTTCTGGAGTTTTATGCATCACCTAGACTAGGAAGCCTGAACACAACAAACAGAATTTAATGTTGTCATAAAATGTAATGTACGTAAGTTAATGGGACACATAGTTCATAGTTTAATTGATATTGTGTTGCCGGTAATTGTGCATTATTAGAAGTAGTTTGTATAAGTGGCTGTAGTTTGTGGTATTTTTATAAAAAAATAAGATACTCTTTTTATTGTTTTTATTTTGTTGTTTCTCCCTCCTCGTTTTCTGTGGGCTTTAGTTTTTAAGCATGTTCACTTGATGAAATACATGTTAGGTAAATGTGCATGTCATCTCATTCACATGTGGAACACACAGGCATCCCCAGTCCCACCTCTAGCCATTGGGCTTTCCTCTTTGCCCCTTTCTGAAACCCAGGTACACAGCATCTTGCTTATTCCTCTGTTCTTTACCTTTTTATTCAAGGTGATTTTTTTTTTTTTCTTTCGGCGGGACTGTAGGGATGGAGCCCAGGGCCTGCACACACTACTGTGTGCTCTACCACTGTGCTATACACTCAGCCTGCCTAGGGGCCTGGAGAAGCATTTGCAGCCACTTCCCACTGTCTCCACCTCTGCTCAGACCCGTGTTGTGCTTGCTTTACAAGGCTGTATCCATATCCTACAGAGGACTAACAGTCAAACCCTGGGTTGGTCTGTGGACTCTCCTTTGTGACCCATCCTGCAAGGTCCCTACCCCTCCAGAGGAGGTGGTGTCTCCTGATGCCCACCTGGAAAATCCCTGGCAGAGACACAGGACAGTGAGACTCAACCCTCTGTTTTTTGTGTTACCTCTCCTAGTGGCCTAGAGAGAAACCTCAGAGATCTCAGCACTGCCTTCCTGGGATCCCACCCTGGGCAATACCCTTACCTCCTCACCTCTGCTTCTGTCTTCCCTGGTATAGCGGGGTGGGAGGAGAAGAGAGATACAAGGAGTCTGAAGGACAGTTAGGACTGGACAAGAGCCCTGGAAACGGATAGTGGTAAACTGTGGGTAGGCTAACCCTGCAGTTGCCTGTAGGGGGCGCCTGGTTCCAGGACCCTAGTACTTCAATCTCTCAGAGGCTGTGGGAGTCAGGATCTCTTTGCTCCAAGCACCTGGTCAATCCCAGGGCTTCTGTTCTTTACTGCACCTGGAAACCACTGTGTTCTGAGAGTGCTTTTTAAGGTAGCACGTGTCAGGCACTGAATGCCATTGTCTTATAATAACCATATATCATTACTTTACGGTTATTTCTCTTTCATAGATCAGTAGCCGGGGCTTAATGAGACAGTCAGCTCACAGTCATGGTGGAATGTGTACCTGGTCTGTGATTTCAGATCATGGCCATCTTGCCGGCAGGCCTTAACCCAAAGCAAAATCAGCTTGCAAGAGAGGGGAGAGTTGCTTTATTTTGTCCTCATCCAAACTGTTGGCTGCTGGCTGGTGCTGGAATTTAAAGGAAAGGGAAGCTTCTGATGCTTCACTTTAAAAATTAAAAGGCTTGAAGTACAGATTGCTGGGCGTGGTAAGTGAGTGAAGTGTATTCATACTGAAACAATGCGATGCTTCACTACAGTTAGTGTTGGCAGGGGAGGGATGGGCAAGAATTACAGAGCAGAAACCTCCAGGGCCAAGCGGGGAGGCCCCTTGGGGAAGAAAGAGGAAGCATACTATAGATGAACTTGAGCTTCTCTACTAACCTTCCTCTGCGACCACAGAAATAAGCAATCAGGCAGTTGCTGTGTTTTTGCTCTTTTCAAGGATCGAATTCAGGACCTTGCACTTGCCAGGCAAGCACTTATTCCACTGAGCTATTTCCCTGGCCCTTGCTGTATTTTTGGATAGCACGCAAAGGGAAGCTTAGACCGAGGATCATATGAAAAGTTGTGCAAGTCCTTTCATACAGATTTAAAAATCTGTAAGATTTATAATTTGAGATCCTTCACTCTGAAAGCCATGAGAATTTTCCATGTGCCTGATAGAGTCCATTTGCAAAAATCTTTTACTTGTGTGTCTCCTCTCAGTTGAAACAAGTAGATTGGAAGGGCTGTCTGGCTCTGGGATTATCCTAGTTGAGGTCAGAATAGGAGAAGATGGGTACTAAGAGTGCCACTGGACAAAGAAACCTTACCGGTGGGGAACCCTGAGCCCCATCTCTCACGCGGTGCCCAGCATGTACACGCTGCTGGTATGCCCGTGAGTCGTTTGTTCCCTGTGCCTCATGGGAGTGAAAGTGTTACCGTACTGAAAATGTTAAGGAGTTCATTTTCAGCCTTCACAATGGGTGAGGAGCTACCTGCGTAATCTCAGGAACAAGCCTGGCTTTGTGTGCTTCCTTAATTTCACCTCACCTGGCCTAGGCTTGATTCCTACCCAGATTGCACTCAGAGTGCGCGGCAAGGTCACTGCCGCCCGCAGCGAGCTCTGGCAGCCCGGTCATTTCCTTAGACTCACAGGACGTGACTTGAGTTTCCAGGTCCAGCTTGAGCCCCTCTTGTCAATGCTGACATTTAACTCGCCTCAGCCTGTGTGTGTGTGTGGAGGGGGGAGAGGATTTGAACTTGCTTTCTGATTCATAAATTATAGGTGATGAAACTCGTAAAGTACTCTGAGGTAGTTGCTTTCATTCATTGAAGCCAAACAAACAGTTGTTGTTGAATGAAAGGTGACTTTGATATAAAAACACTATATGGGCATGAAGCGCTGGCAGCTCGGAGATAGCAATTTTTTTATTTGTTCTCCTAAAGGAATTTCATTACCAAATTCTCTTGAATTTTGAACTTCGAGAAGAATAATCCTTTCCTTTGTTGGAGCTTTAAATTTAGAATAATCAGACAATAGTGAAGCCTTCTGTTCAAAGCATTCCTTTCAGGCCACACTTGCTCTTAAGAAGAGATGAATTTGATTAGCGTTACACATCCGATTGGTGTTTGTGCATAGCTAATACCAAGGAAGATTTGCAAAAAGTTGTGCCTGCTGTTTAATATTATTATACACGCCACTTTTAATTATCTGTATTAGTGGGGTGTAATCAGAGATGTGTATACTCCGAAGTCATTTCCTTTGGCTTCAGAGAGCACCGTATAGTGCTTTCATTTATTTGTGGCTTTGTTTGGATAGTATGAAAGTTGTGCTCTGTCCCTTGTTCAGAGCCCATTGTCAGGAGATGGGAATGGCCCGAAGCATGCCAAAGGGCTGGACAAGGGTCGGCTGGGAACTTCCAGTTTATTGCGGATAATACATAGCATTGATCCCAATGAATATTAACTTTGATTATTAAATAGAAGGTAATGGTTACAAATTAACTGTAGCTGCATAACATAATAAATTGCATTTAGGAGATTCCCATGTACAGCACACATGGCTAGTTCCCAGGGTTGTGTTTTGAAGTTTCCTAAAAGTGAATCCGAGTGGGGCTCCAGGAGAACTGTAGTGATGGACGCCGTCAGATCCCTCTTGAGTGCATTCTGCCTATCACTGGTTCCAAGCAGAGCTGTTGGGGGACAGAAGAGCTGGTGTCTGGAGAGAGCATTGTTTCTAAATGATATGACCTATTTGTGAGGGCTGTGATGGTTTATTATTTTTAAAACAGAGCCCTCTCCTTCCTATCTATTCACCTTGTTTGTAATGAGTGGTCATAATGGATATTTTTGAAGATCTTATCCCTGAGTAGTGCCTTTGGGATTTTGAAGGTTTTCTCAATGTAAAAATAGATTTCTGCAGGGCCTGCTTTAGGACCAGCCCCCACCCCTCGCTCACCACCCTGTTCGTGCTCTATGGCCCATGCCCTGAGTGCTTGGCGAGATGCTCCATCCATGCCCTGGAAGGCAGGGATTACCATCTCCAGAATGAGATTTGTGGCCACGGTGCACAGGTGAAAGAGGGAAGACCACAGCTGCACCCCTGGACATGGCCAGCCCTCCATGAGCCGTGGATCTGATTGAACACCTGTTCCTTAGTCCTGCTGCCTACCCTGCCTGTCATCTGGCCAGGCAAAGGTCTGCCTGCTCCCCCTGCCTTGAAGGTGCCCCACAGGACATTGGTGCAGGTGCCCGGGCATTCTCATCTCCCCCAGCCTGAGAGCCTGAGGAGGAGGGAGGGGTGGCTCTTGGCTGGATGTTATGGTCACAGATCCCAGCTTGTGAATGGCTGACCTCGCCTCACCTGTGAAACAGACACTGTCACAGGTGCTCTTTGTTCCTGGTGCTCCATCTTCACTCTGCTGGTCTCTGGGAGGTCAGCACCCGTGCGTTGTCCTCATCTGCTAGCCTGCTATGACCTGCTCTGTGGCGTGGTCCAGGTACTTTTGTAGCCATAATCAAACTTTAGCTTTTGGAGGCAGGTGTCAGTGCCTCACTGGACAGCCCCTGAACTGGACGGTGAGGGCGGTAAGTCACCAGTGCCCTCGCACAACACTTATTTGGGATGTCTGGGGGTCCCATGACAAGGTAGCACATAATAGAGAGAGAGAACATCAAACTCAGGACCTTGCCCTTGCCAGGCATATACTTGTACCACTGAGCTATATCCCCAGCCTGAGAGATAGAATCCTTAAGTGAAAACATCTAATTATGGAGTTTCAGGTAGCAGTGAGTCCTTAGAAGATTGTGCTCTTAAAACCATGCCACGTGAGTAACCAATTGGCTTCTATAGTGTGTGGCACTAAACACATCATACATGAATACATCATGCTTCTTTATTACTATATGCTGCTGGGAGCCAGTACATGTGTTCATCACGGGGATTGGGGCGTGAACATGCAGCCTCTTGACACTTTTTACTTAGCATTGTTCCTAGCGCGTTTAGTCCTAGACTGTTCACTTTGGCTTCTGGCATGACTTCGAGCTTAGCCTCCTCTCATTGCTGCCCCTGGCCAGACATTTGGGTCCCCCAGTACAACCGGAGCTCACTCTGTTGCTTTCCAGCCTCCTCCCCCACCCCCCCACGGATTTGATGATGCCGCCTTTGGCATGTAGCAACAGGCGTCCCTTGCATTGAAAAGAACTTCACGCAGCTTGTCAGGGACCAGCAGTTTTCACAAACATGTTAGGCATTCTTGGAACATGGAAGGCAGCATTTTCCTGGGCATTGCTGCCATCATTGTGACCAGAAAAAGATGTGGTCTGAGAGGCCTGGCAGGGCTGAAAGACAAGGGAGAGTGTGAGAACTTCTGACACCTCAGAGACCCCCACTGCTGCTGACAGAAGTTCCCTGACAAAGCCCAAAGGAATTCTCCCCTTCCCACCAGAGGTGTGTCTGACCTCTCGTTTGCTCTCCTACCTCTTAAGAAAGGTAGGGGCTGAGTCCCTGCCGGGCGGCCTGGAAGCCCCTGCCGCTGGCCTGGTTTTGCTATTTTCTCAGAGCTGTGTTGCTCCTCTCCAGGTGCCTGTTTGGCAGACAGGAAAGCTGTCTGGGGTTCCATGGAATTCAGGGGGCTTCTGCTCGCACCTTGCAGGTGAGTGTGGAGCTCTGAGCAACGGATCAGGGGCCAGGAAGGCTGCTTTTGGGCAGGACAAAGAGGAGTCGTCCCCGAGGTGAGAATTCTGTGGCTGGGTGGTCCGGCCTGTTTCAACAGTTCCTCTGCAAGATCTTATAATAAGCGCCTGGCTTTTCGGTGCGCTGGGCCTGCCAGGTAGCTGAAGCCAGCGCCCTTGATGAAGTTCCTCCTTCTGCCTTGGACAAAGGCTGCTGTACTCCTTGGTGCTTTGGGGAGGAAGTAGGTTCTGACCTCATTTCCCATAGGAGCTTAAAAGAGGAGGGAGGAGGACTAATTAGTCGCTCATTAAGCACTTAGAATGGAGCACCATAATTGGCCTGAAAAGATCGTCTAGTCACTGAACAAAAAGCCAGACATACTTTCAGCCCGGGATTCAAAGTCATTTCCAAATAAAAGATTTTTGTATTTGTGGAAAATGACTGTCTTTTAGCAGGATCTTTACATACCGGTCTTCAAAGGGCTCCTTTAACATGGGGTATTTTTTTTCCTATTTTTGCTGATCTTGAAAGCTGTCCGTTATCTGGAGTCTCACCTAAGGTTTTGGATCCATTTTCTCCCGCATCATTTTTGCAGGTACCCAGCACCAGATAGTAGATATCAAAACAGGCCAGCTCTTCAAAAACTACACTTTCAGCAGAAAATAAATGAGGCTGTTGTGTGAACGCTTCCCTACCAAGAAGGAGAGAGAGGCTCACGCCCTTCTCATTGCCTGGCTGGGCTCCAGCTTACGAGCCTGAAAAGTGTGATTAAAATAAGGCCTTGCTTTAATTAAAACGTGAGAATGTAATCAGAGGCAGCTACACCGATAGCTACCAAAAAATCTCAGGTAGGACGCTAACCAGGCACGAGCGGTGGAACTTGCTTGCTTTACTTTTCCTCAGGAAGCAATTTTCCAGAGACCCCCCACCAACCCCCACTGTGCATTCAGAAGCCTCTTACACGGCCCCCTGCCCCTGCCCGATCCCTGCCTCTGGGCTATTTCCCTGCCTAGGCACTTTGGCCCAGGCTGCCTGCTTCCCAGCCCACAGCCCTCCTCCCCCCATGTAGAATATAGGTGCCCTGCTCTACCAGAGTGACCTGCGTGTGGCACTTATTCTCTGCTTCTTCTCATGCCCTTTGAATGCTAACCCTACCCTCAGACAGAGTGAGGTGTGTGGGGAGAGCTGGGGGAATGATGTAGCTTTGGCCCAAAGGGAGCTCACTCTGTAAGCCAGGACCACAGATTTAATAGGCAGAAGCTCTGAGTTTGATCTTCAGCAGAGAGAAGAATCTTTTCCCAAGCCCAGGTCTTGCAAGATGTCATTGCAAAAACGCTTACATTTTCTATTCTAAAATAAAGGTAACACTTTTCCTCATCTATTTCAATTTTGCTTTCCTGCTTCTTGCTAATACTGGAGAAACTGTTTAAAATGTCTTGAGTTTTCATCATCGGTGGTGCTGTAGAATTGTACATGATTTCCTGGGTTAAGTGGACAGTTTTGGCTTCTGCAGCCTCATGCATCCTTGCACTATTTGACACTAATAATAGCCACTTTAAGGGTTGCATAATTGAGAAATAAATCCCCACAGAGTCTCCACATTGCTTACCTCCTGTCTAATCGAAGCTGTTGCTTCATGTCACATTTGAAGGTGGTAAAATAAGCCTGTCTTAGGAAGTAGCTCATTTGTTACATTTAATGATGCACAAAGTGTAAATTCACCGATAAGAGAAAGGTATGCTTTCTGCTATATGGATAATCATAACTTGTGCCTCTAAAATGAAACAGGTTTAGCTCAGATAGGTCTCCTTGATTCTAAAAGAATAGATCCATTTTATAATGTATGGGTTTCACCATGGTGGGAGTGTAGACTGATATAGTCACTTTGGAAAATAGGGTAGCATCATTATGTAACAGTGAACAGCCATATATGCCTAGGAAAGTTGTGTGTGCATGCATTGTTTTAATGAACACAACATGTTTCTAACAGGGAAAAAAATAGAAGTTGAAAAAATTTTTAAGTCCATCAATATAGGGAAATATATATTCACACTGTGAAACTGTTAAATGAAAAACTGAGATGAGTTAAATTTAACAAAGTGTATTTGAGCAAGAAAAAGGTTCTAGAACTGGGCAGCATTCCAGCGAATGATGGCTTAGAATGCTCTACCCCAACCCATATGCAGGCTGTTTTTATAGGCAGAGAAGAGGAAGTGATGTAGGGAAACAATCTGATTGGCTGCAGTTGGCATTAGCCTTGTGGACCTGGTCTGATTAGCTGGCAGCCTGCGATTGGCTGAAAATTGACTACTTCAATTGCTTGGCTACAAGAGTGTACTCCTTGTAATAGTAGGTTATAATGTGTTTATACATTGAGTTAGGGAACAATTTATTATCTATGGAGGCTGCTTTGGGCCTCACTTTACTGCTCAACTGACTGCAGAGGCCGATTTAGGCCAAACATATAAGGTTAATAATATAATAGAATATTATATAGTAGTAAAAATGAACAAACTATAGCCACCAGTCATAACATTATTAAATCATTGAAAAAATAGTATGTGGGGGAAAAATAGTTATAAACTACTACATATAGTATGAAAGAGTTATGTATCAGGCTTTTTTTTTTTTTTGTATCAGGAATTGAACTTAGGACCTTGAGCTTGCCAGGCAGGTGTTGATGCCACTGAGCAATATCCCCAGTCCTCAGGCTTAAGTATTAAATAAAATTAAATGATATACTTTAGGAGGGTAATGAGTACAAAATTCAAGACAGCAGTTAGTGCACCCTGCAGAAGTAGCGGCCTGTTTTAGAGAAGTAACAAGTGGATGTGTCCGTCTGGGTAATGCACAGTTCCTACATAGGGTGGCAGGTTTCCGGGTGTTCATGTCAGGGTTGTGATTCATCAGTTCCGTATAGGCTCCTTGCTTTCTTCAGTAGGTTTCAACCTTTGTACAGATGAGTACTTCTTTTCTTTATTGCCATACTGGAATTGAACCCAGGATTTTGCTCATCTTTGGCACATGTTCTAGTGCAGAGTCATGCCCACGGTCCTTTCTGAGGCAGGGTCTTGCTCCCTTGTGTGTGCTGGCCTTGAATTTGCAGACCTCTTGCTGTCCCTCAGGAGCAGCCGCGATGACAGATGCGCACCCCCCCCCCCCATGCCCAGCTCAGTCCAACTGCTTTAAAAATGATGCTGTGCGCCAGAATTGTCACCAGGAGTTACCTAATGCAGTGCTTTGTCATAGTCTCGGTTGTCTCGACGTCACACAGGACTGCTTAGAGGGTGTGGTTCCAACAGTAGACATACTCGGGCCTTTCTGGTGGCAGAGGTCACGGGGTGAGTAGCTGCCAAGTGGCAGTAGGTAGGAGAAGAATGCTGCCTGTGTGGCTTTTTCTCTCAAAGGCCTGGAAAATCTTGAAGCATGAAAGAAAATCCATTAAATAAGGTTCAGTGATCTCTTGGAAAATCCATATTATCTTTCCAACAGAGACTAATAGTTCTGCATGTGGACCAAAGCGTGCATTGTTGCCCCCTGTTCCTTTCAGAGCAACATGTGGCCTTCAGCGTGAGGGAGGAGTTGGCTTGACCAGGGTGACGTCATAGGCACGCAGCAGGCAGATTGTCACAGCTCAGAGGTTTGGTCTGGGAAAAGTGAGAGTTTCTCTATGAGGACTGGGTCCGTGAGGAAATAGGGGTGATGGTAAACATGGAACAGGGAAGTCAGGCTGGTATGTTTGAGTCCTGGGGGGCCCTGGGGCTGACCCTCCTCCTCCTCTTCCTCCTCCTCTTCGACTTGCCGGCCAGGCTGCTCTGTGGTCTGCTTGGGCAGCAAAAGGGAATATGGTGTGGGCTCCGCCTGAATCCTGCTTTCCATTCAGTGAGTGTGTGGAGTCAGTACCTAGCTGCACGCCCAGAGGGCTCTGTGCAACTTGGTAATTTCAGATGAATTCTCTGACAGGAAAATGTGCAGCACGTCTGTTTTTCAAAATGGTTTCAACATCATTTATGTAATGCTGATGCATCTGGAAGTCGAAATGCTATGTGTTTCATTTCACTAAAAACTAGGAAATTTTTTTGTTTGTTTGTTTCACTTTAACCTTTACATCATAACTAGAGGCCTCTCCTCCATGGCCTGTAGAAGGATTGCACATTCACTGACAAAGTGAACCAGGAGTTCCTGAGAGTACCTGATGCCGAAGAACTGAGCAGGTGGTCGTGAGCCCTGGGTGGAGTTGGTCAGACCCCAGAGGAGATCACATTCCTCACATCCTAGGAAAGGAAGATAGGCCATTGCATGGCAGGAAAAACACAGCGTGTCACAGAGGAAGTGACACTGGAAACAAGTCTTACCAGAAGAGAAATCCAGATGAATAAGAAGGACGTTTCTGGGTGAGAGTCCAACATTTATAAAGGCAGACTTCACCTCATCTGATAAAAAATTTCACCAGATTTTATGAAATAAACAACTACATTATGAAATAAACACAAAATCATGATAGTGAAACTCATAGTGAATAAATACAGAAATTATTGAATGAAGGACTTTTGGAGCTTTGTTGGTTCTATTTTTTTTTTTTAAATGTATTTAGTACAGGGTCTACAGGGGCTCACTACATAGATTTGACTTGTTGTGATTCTCCTGTTTTTCAACCTCCCCAGTGCTGGGATTACAGTCGTGTACCACCATGCCCAATCTCAATTGCCATTTCAGCACACCCCAGGGGCAGGGCCAGTGCAATAAGCCAGGGATGGAACCCCTGGCCCCTGAGTGCCTACGCAGGAGCTTTAATCCACTGAGCTATCCGGCCAGCCCTATCTTGTTTTAATTATGTTGCAAAGAATATATTTATACTGTGTTAAACTATTCCATAGTTTGGCCAGTGAATAGAATTGTGTTTTAATATAAAGTTTAATATTCTTATGGGAAAGTTATTAAAAGTTATGTATTTAGTCTCCTTATTGTATTTCCCTGTAGCTCTAGTACCTCTGAGAAGGGAGTTTAGCTCCAATCAGACCCCTGACTTACTTTTGATTTCATCATTTATCACAGAGATAAATATGAATTGAGAATAAAAACGTCAACTACATAGTGGTAGTATTTGTAAACAATCCGTTCTCTCATTTTTCCCCAAATACTGTTGCAAATAGTCTTCTTCCCTTTTCCTTTTTGCATAACTGTTTCATTAAATTTCAGACCTTCTGCGTCAGAAAAGCATCTAAAAGACCACATATGAGACCTGTTTGATATCACTTGAAGCCTGTTATGGCACATTCATTAGCCACATCCTGAATGTTTATAAAGTCACATTACTCTGTCCTGTGATTAAAAGCAATGAATGAATATGTATGTCTCTCATGGTTTTAGCAAAAGACATAATTTACAGTAAATATAATTATTGAAGCTAAGTGTTTATAGCACTTGTTGTTATTTCTGTCACTTTGATTTTCGTGATTGTTTTTGTGTGGGAGTAATTCTTTTCTGTTGATGGCCTTAGTACCCCACATAGACTATAGATTACTGAAACAAGTTTTTGTAGTGAAGAAGGCTTTGATCCTAAGTTTTCTGAATTGCCCCTGTGTTAGTCACTGTTCTGTTGCTGGCACAAAATACCTGTCACACACCACTTAAAGGAGGAAAGTTTATTTTGGCTGAAGGTCTCTGTGCCTGGTCAGCTGACCCCAGTGCTGTGACTTGAAGTGGGTAGAACATCATGGCGGAAGGGCATGGAGGAAGGGCACGGCGAAGCACCGTGGCTCCCCTCACAGCAGCCCGAGAGTGAAGAAAGAGCCAGAGAAAAGATCCCTAGAGTGCAGCTTCCTCCACTAAGCCCCAGCTCCTTCTCCTCAGCTCTGAAGTCTCAGATGGCTCTGTCCACTGACAAAGCCAGCACCCTTCTGAGCCCTCATCTCTCTAGCATCTCTTAATCTAATCAAGGTGACAGTGCCCATGAACTGTTACAGCCTTTCTAGCTACTCTGTGGCCATGCAGGGTTGCTAATGCTCCTTAAAGTTCCCATGAAAAAATTAAGAAATAAGCTTATGTATTAGAAGAATGAGCTGTACAGCCAATGTGGTCTCCTCAACTATTTGAATGATTATGATGTGGTTAATTTTTATGAAGTGCATTTAGTATGCCAGCCTCTGTGCTAAACATTTCACTTATGTGTCTCATTTAATTCTGGTATCTACTCTGTGAGTTAGGTATTAATATGCCCATTGTATAGCTGAATTTGTAACCATTAAACTTCAAACATTTAATGATATGCTATATGAATGATGTGCATTTAAGTGTTCAACTCTAGAGTTTTACACATATGAAATACACACACACACACACACACACACACACATTGTTACCTCAGTTCATAAACTTAATTTGTTCCTTGATTCTGGAAAAGATGGTCACATTTTTGTTCATACAGGAAAGATGACCACAGTCATGATTGTCACTCAAGGCTGAGTTCATAAACAAGAACAAAATTTTCCCCAGACTTCTATTTGTGAACAAAATTGTTCACAAACAAAAGCATTCATTAACTGTGGTGCCACTGTGTGTGTGCACGCACTCCACACAATGACACTTATGTCATTATCAGACCACACATTCAATGATAGTCATGTAAAATTATAATGGAATTGAAAAAATTTCCATTGCCTAATAGTTTTACAGTGGCTCTTGTATGTTTAGATGCAGACATACTTACCACTGTGTGCCAGTTAGTTTGCTTATGGCATTCAGTATAGTAACATGCTGTACAGGTATGTTGTACTTTGCACCATCTAGGTTTATGCCTGTGTGTTCTATGTTGTTCACAGGACAGATTCACCCAATGGTGATTTCTTAGAAGACCTCCCTGTTGTTACATGATACTTGACTGTAGACTCACAATTCTTTTTTGTTCTTTCAACAAATACTGCTTTATGATCATTTACATGTGCTCAATCTGAGGCTGGCTGTCTTGCCATTAAGGAATGTACAATATAGTGGAAGAGACTGACTTGCTGGAGACACAAGTTCAAGAAGTCGTAGTCATTTCTTTAATAGTGATAGCTACCAGTGTGGGAGAGTGGAGTCTCCTCTTCCTGGGGCATCATGGAAATCTTCCCGTGGAAACAGCTCTGGCTTTGAGCCTTGAGAAATGAGTGTGCTTGTAAAGATGGCTTATGCAGGGCATGTAAGAGGCAAAATGTGGAGATGAGCACCAGGAAGGAAGGCTGGTCAGGCAGCCACAGAGCTTGAAGAGCTGAGTGCCATTGCAGCTGGAGGAGGGAGCAGCTGGCTGGGGTCCGACCAGGTAGGTAGGTAGGTGGATGGATGGATGGATGGATGGATGGATGGATGGATGGATGGATAGATGGGTTGGTGGATGGATGGATGGACAGATGGTTGGATGGATGGACGAATGGATGGATGGATGGATGGGATGGCTGCCAAAAATATATAAACAAATAGACACATTTCAGGAAAAGAAAAGCTTTCATAAATATTTTAATACTGAATTTATTGAGATATCATGAAATTAATATAGGGTACCTTTGGCCCCTGCAATTACAAGAGAGGTCAAACTGGTGACCTTTAGCTTCCAGGTGTTTTTTTTTTATTAAGGCACACTGCTACTCAGTGACTTTGGTCACTGAGATTTCTGCATATGCATTTTCACTTCTTCTTTAAGGCTTGGCAATGAAGTGGGTTTTCTGCCATATACGACATCCTCTAGGGTCCCCCGTGTGAGGCTAACACCATCTGTTGAAAAAAAAACACACTATTTTTCTTTTCGTGAATTATGTATACATATTTTTGTGGAGTGTGTGTCTGTGTGTATGTGTGTGTGTGTGTGTGTGTGTGTGTGTGTGGTTTTGTATGTGCAGAATTCCAGAGCTGAGCATTTATCATTGCCACAGTACATAGATGTTGTACTTTGTGTGTTGAAAACCCATCTGCGGTAATCCAATGAACACAAATTAAATAAATAACCAAGAATAGGGGATGTCAGTCCGTCCTTCCTTCCTTCCTTCTGTCCTCCTCCCTTTATTTGTGTCTTCATTTAGTGGATTTCTACTGGGTGCTTATAAAAAGCAAAGCGACGCGTGGACTACTGACTGCAGTAGGGCAGCCAGGAGCCACCAGCCCTGCCTTCCTGGAGCCACCCTGGGGTGAGCTCACACACTCACAGCATTAATCAGTGAACTAAACAAAAAATGTGAATTTGTAAAAGTGACCAGTGTAGCAGTGGAGAGTGATGCTGTCAGAGCCTGGGCCAGGAGGCAGAGACCTGGACAGAGAGCTCAGGAAAGGCTCCCTGAGGAGCAGAGGCTGAGCTGGGGGATGAAGGGGAAAAGAACACAGGACATCTGAGAAAGATGCAGGGGATGTGGAGCAAAGTCACAGCAAGGAGGACATCACAGACCTGAGGCCTAGGCGAGCAGAAGGAGATGAAATGTGCAGGGATGCAGGCTGGGAGAGGAGCCAAGGCTGGACCACATGGGCCTGCAGGGCCTGCAGGGCCACATCAAATTCCAGGCTCAGAGTGAAGGCTGTGCAGTGCCTTTGCAGCAGCTGAGGATGGGTGAAAGGAGGGTGAGGTGCAGGGGCCTGGTGGAGGAGGCTGGGAGACCAGGCAGGAGGCCAGTGTAATGGTCCAGTAAGTTGTTTAGGAGCAGGCTGGGGAAATGTAAGATGCTCCAGTGGCAACATCAGTGGCTTGATGGTGAATATGGAGCATAATTAGGGAAGGGATGATTTTGATGTCATTGTTGGGCTGGGGACCATAGAAGGGCTACTCAGATTGCCAGAAAACAAGGAAGGGGATAAAGGGTAGCCGTTGCAGAAGACTGGAGCTGAAGTTGCTCTTGAAGAGTGAATAGGGCTTTTCTAGTTGCTATGGAAGGGAAAGGCAGGTTAATCAAAAGGATGATCACGTGGAAAGGCTGGGTGCTTTATAAGGACAAGAAGCTTGTGGAGGTCTCAGTGCAAACCAGCTGCACAGCACTGGCCCTGCTGAGGGCCTCTGGCTGTTTTACATCAGACAACATCAGGCCACAGGAGAGAGAAATCACAGAGTACTGTAGGAAGCCAGGAAGACGTAGGGGGCAAGTCTTGCTTTATTTAAAAAAAAAAAAAAAAAAAAAAAAAAAAAAAATATATATATATATATATATATATATATATATATATAGAGAGAGAGAGAGAGAGAGAGAGAGAGAGAGAGAGAACCCTCTCATGAGAACCAACTTAGGATCCCAGGAAAATGTTTAGCCTTAATTCCTTGAGAAAGTAATGACTTTAGTGTGCAGTTCCTCCCGACTCCCCCAGCTTTCCAACCCTTGAATCCTTGGGGCCCACAGGTCATTTTCTGGATGTTTTGGTGTGCGCCTAGCTATTTTGTGTAGTGATTCTAAGAGGCATAATATGCAGAATGTGTAAATAGGCAACATGTTGAAATATTTTTAAAGTCACAGAACTATTTAGTATAGAAATTCCTTTCTGATCTTTCCATATATTTTATTATCCTGTTATGATTATTTTAATCACTTGTCATATCTTTGTTTAGAGATGTGCACACGGCTTTTGATTTTATTAGCCTTCTTTCTCATGAAAATTAGCCACTTAGGGTGTGGATTTTAGACTTTTAGTTGGTGTTTTGGAATCTAAATTTGGGATTACCTGAAACTTTTAGTTTACTAAGGTAACTATCAATATGCTGTCACTTGGAATATGAACTTATTGAGTTCATTTCAGCTTGTGAATTAAAACCAAAGGACATCCAAGAAAACTTAGTACTGGGACTTAGTATTGTGACATATCAACTTAGGGAAAAAGTGAAGTAATACTAAATTGATACCTAATTTTTTGATGGGTATGTGTTTGTGATATATAATGATTACATTTGTTTAGGCAAATTGGTACAGACATGCGATGTAACATACCTTGATTATTTTGGCTTCCTTTCTCCCCTTTTGACCTCTTCTTTCCCCTCTTCTCTGACCCCTTTGTCCATCTCCAAAAGTCCTCTCCCTGCGAAGATGTAGCACTGGAGTAATAGCATGAATTCTGAGAACCATGATGGCCTAAATACTGACTGTAACTGCTGCCACTGGTCACTGACTGCAGTCTCAGATTCTTGTCTAATATACAGCTAATCATGGTGAGCAACGTGCTCATGGGGGGACATGTGTATCCAACACTTGGCACAGGCTAGGAGCATAATCCGTGTTCAGTCATCTTCGGTGACTTTGGACCTCACCACTAGTGGTGCTACTGGAATCATCAACAGGGAGATACTTAATGGTTTCAAAGCGAAAGGCAGAGCAGGAAACACAGGTGCTGAATTGGCCTAGCTTTGTGGTGGGATGGAATCTTGGAGAGCATGAAATTCAGCATGTCTCTGACATTTCTGGAGAAGAACTGGCTGGTTTGTATTTCTCTGAAATGTTGGACACAAGAGACAGGGTGGTGTTGAGATCTCAAAGGCCAGGGGATGTGTTTGGAAACAAGATCACACTTATCCTAGAGGTAAGCTTCGTGTGTGTGTGTGTGTGTGTGTGTGTGTGTGTGTAAAAGAGAGAGAGGAGAGGTCATGCAGCAGTCTATTTCTCTGCTCTGTGACTTGAGCTAATGTTAGCTGAGCACAGAGTCCCTGCCTAACTCAGTGGAAATATTGTTTTTGTGGTTACAGATCTGCGCATCTTATGCTGAGCTTCTCCACTGCCTCTGTTTCTACTGAAGCAAAAGCTGTGTGAAAAGACCTGCTGCACAGGCTCGGGCTGCTGACGGTTTTCCACTGGGATGAAAGCACATGGCACAGGTAAGCGTCTCCACACCTCTCACCAAGAAGAATGACCACGTAGCTGTAAAGTCCCCCAGAGAGCGATAGGCGTGTGTCCGTACTGTCACGTCATGCACACCCTTACACATAATGAATATGTATCTACCCAGCCACACGTTCTTCCTCTACATATTCTTCCTGTCTCTTTTTACAAAAGTAGGCCTGTTGTTTTTTCAGAGCGAAATATCATTTCTACTGATTTTCAGATGATTGATCAGGATAGATGACCCAACCCTTCACCTGTACATAGGGGATGATTCTAGTCTGGAATGTATCTCTGTTTTTGCCTAGCATGCTCGAACCTGGGTTCAGTTTGAAGTATGAGTGCTACAAAAGAGGGTACCTGGGGGATGATTCCAAAGGTAATATTCAGAAATTTGGCCAGAAAGATGGGCCATTAGATGGTAGCAGAGAATAATACAATATACACTGTCATCAGCCTTTGGTTCATAATGATCAATATCTTTTCATCTACAATGTACTTTCGAATGGTAATTATGCAGTATAGCACTGAGCAGATTTGCTAAACTTCATTCAGTTGCTTGCCTCTACCCGGACATTGACTTGTTTATAAGATCTTTCTGATGTTATGCTACTGAACTGTTCCTGTAGCTCTATATTAGTTCCCATTATAAGTGGCTTCCTTAGCTTATCCATGAGCTACTGGATTGAAGACTTTATGGTTTTAAGACTTGCAGTGCTTATTGCTGAAGTACTTTCCAATAAAATCACAAGTTTCTATTTCCAGAGGAAATCTATGACAGTATCTGTGTCCACACAGTTTTCCAATGCTGAGAATTTGGGGAAAAACAAGAGGCTTTTCCAAGTGATTATGAGAAACAGTGACTCTGTGTGTGTGTGTGTGTGTGTGTGTGTGTGTGTGTGTGTGTGTTGCATATGCATGAGACCATTTATTTGTAAATCATGCTGATTTGAAGAGCCTTTCTGTTGTAGACAGTAGCAGGCTGGAAGCTTAGCAGATTTTGACATTTGAGAAGTAATGCTAAATCAAAAAGGAGTGGAAGACCCCTAGGGAATTTCAAGTTCTTCCTTTTTTTGCCAAGTATTTTTCGACAATTGTGAAATCACTGGATAGCAATAATTTTCCAGTGGGAAACAAAGCTTTCCTTTTTTTAAAAAAGATTCACTTTAAAAAGCCTTCATGAGTGTTTACCTGGAGCTATACTGCCCACCATCTCAGTGTGTGTTTGTATGTGTGTGTGTGTGTGTGTGTGTGTGTGTGTGTTCCCATGCGTGTGTGCGTGCTCACAGGGCTGGTAACATGGTTAAACATAACCATGGCAGCCCTGCAGCACAAAGGCTGGAGACCCCGCTGGGGAGAGGACTGCAGCTCTGCTAGTCTCTGGAGGTGTGACATTGGGCACGTCTGCGTTTGTAAAATTTAGGCTAAAATAGTATCTGTCTCATGAGGTGTCATTTCAAGTGAATAAATATGATGTACTTAAAAGTACTAACTATCTCATATCAAGAGACTGTTTAATGCTTGGGAGTACAAGCATGACAGTAATAAGCAAATATCGGGTGTGATGTTGGCCATGACTCTTCTTCCCTTCTTTGCCCCTCGTCCTTTTTTTTTTTTTTTTGTCCTTAGAAAACAGTTGAATATACTTCTGTAAGACTTTGGTTTGCATTCAGAGCCATCCTCATCTTAGAGAGACTGCTGGATTGAAGACTTCCAGCGAGAAACCTGTTCTCTCCAGGCCTTGGAGGGGAAGCCTGGGCTCAGCCCCGTGGCATATTCCCCTCCAGTACCCCCTGGACGGCACAGCAGCTGTCCTGGGCCAGGCCGGCTCTGGGCCTCTTGTGGACGACACGGCAGCGTGCCTCACCGTCTGGCACCATATGTGATTTTGTCCTACTTGGCTCAGCTCTTTCCCCCATTACTCACCAAGCTCCATTTCACTAAATAAATGAAAGAGAAGGTAGATGCAGGGCCTCCCTGCCCCAGCGCTTTGGCAGTGCCTACTTAGCCTGTGTAAAACAAAAGATGAAACTGTGACATTTTGAGTCTCACCACTCTTTGGCTACATCTTAAGGTTGAAAAGTAGAAAGGCAACGAGCCAAAGAATTATTTGGCACTAAAGAAACAAACACAGGGCCCCTTAGATGGCTGCAGCTACTGCCTCTCCCTGGTTTCCCTGCAGCTAGCTTGTATCTCTAGACACTGTATTCATCCAGCCCCTCATTTCCAGTCTAATTTGAGCAGCTCTATACTTCCTAGTAAAAAAGGAACATCTGAATTCCTAGTTAAGACATCTTAGTGTAAGAATTCGTTTTTAATGGGTCATAAATTATTCACCTTTAAGTGATTATGAGGATGAATGAGAAAATGAAACTTGTATTTGCATGCGTATGCATTAATTCAGCAAAATTAATGAGGTCATGGAAGGAGAGAGCACAACAAATATGTTGGTAAATATTGGCCAGGCAAAGAGTTCCTAATGTTCTCCTGGAGTCGGATGAGACAGCTCATGAGTGTAGGTAGAAGGGCCATATATAGCCGCCATGAGAATGGTAATGACACTACCATACGGGGAACATTTGGTATTTGGGTAGCACTTAGCTTCTGCCTAAGCTGCATCAATAGTGCTGCAAACAGAGAGGAAGAAGCAATTCTTTAGCTCTGGATTGCTAGCTGGCATGCAGAAATACAGATAATCTCCTTCTGAAGGGCTTAGGAGGATACACTTCTCTAGGAGGCAGGATAGTGGGTATATTTAACTATATAGTGGTGTCGTGGCCTCCTGTGTGGTCCAGCAGTTTGGGGTTGTTTCCTTATATGTGCCTGTCCAAACTATTTTTGCAGCCTGCAAGTCCAGACCAAACCATTTCTGAAAACTTACGCCACAGGGACCCCATAGGGACTTTAGGATGGCCTAGCATGTGACCAGAAGAGAATTAAAGCCAAACCATCGGAAAAGATGACAAGGCCTCTAGATTTATTCTCATCCAAGCATTCATCACTTATCTAATCACTTGGCTGTGTGCTATTAGGAGGCACTGCTAATCTCTAGGGTACTGGGCATTGATAGCAGAAACCAGGGAGACATGGGGTCTGCACAGTCCTAAGGCAGAGGGAGCTGAGGGGGGCCACTCTAAAGGGAGATGTGGAAGGCATCTGATGAGAGGATCGGGGGCAGGCAGCAAAGACAGTCATGGATGGGGAAGACATATAGCAGCGAGAACC
Organism: Capromys pilorides; assembly: GCA_004027915.1. Lineage (NCBI taxonomy): Eukaryota > Metazoa > Chordata > Mammalia > Rodentia > Capromyidae > Capromys > Capromys pilorides. Next base: position 9,314 of record PVKN010003968.1, on the reverse strand, counting down.
CAAGAGCACTCAGAGATTGGCAGTGAGGTCGTGATCGATGACAGCTCTACCCGGTTGGGAAGTAAAGGGGCGGGAGAGAAAAGACCACTCTAAGATTCCTGGACTGTCTGGGTGCCGGGCAAGTACGGTTAATACAGCTGTTGATCTCTTAATTAGGTAGCCTAACGCATCACATTGACAGTGCAGCTCACTAAGAATACAAGCAATGAATCTGTTTTACTTTCTAGACTGTAGCTACACATGGGAAGAATGGATGGCATCCTCCTCTATCACGGTCTGTGGTGACAGCCTATCTTCCCCATTCTCAAGAGTTACATTCCATGGGGCTTGCTTGCAAATGTGACTAGCTCTGAACCTCGTGCATACTTGCCTTTGCCTAGACATCGCTACTTGTGACAAAACATAATTTATAAATTAGGCCCAGTGGAAGATTAGCAGAAGCGTTAATATATCCTATCAATATATCAATACGACATAATATCAGTTCGGGTACACTGTTAAGTAGAGTCGAGATCACTTGAACACAAGCACAGCAGTGGCCCTGCAGTGGGCCTGGTAACCAGGGTGACCGCTGAGGGACTTCCAAGGTCCCCATATTCAGTGTGAATGTACAGGACTGAGGTACGATTCTGTTCTTGGAGGGGGAGGGCTGAGATTTTGTCATGCTGCTCAGAATTTGGAAGGAAGCTGTCTATTTCTAGAATTTTTTTAAACTTAGCCTTATTTAAACATTTAAAAGTTTCAGGTTTAAAACTTCTGAGTTGTTTATTTCTGGAATTTTATATTTAATGTTTTCAGGCTGCAGCTCACCATGGGTAACTGAAATCATTGTAAAGCAAACTGCAGGTCGGGAGGGATCCCTCTGCTTTGTTTCTTTAATAACCTCACAAATGAAGAAGTGGGGTGTCTGCTTCTCCATGATGGACTTACCTTACTCGTGCACTATCTTTTCCTGCTTCATCCACTACAATGTCCATTACAGGATGAGATTAAGTATAAAATCAATTCTACCACTTGCACACAAGCATAATTAACTATGTTAACTATAGTTAACTCTAAAGATGGTTTGGGTTCCAGATCAAAATAGTCTCTCTAGTAGTCAGATGTTGGCCACTTTAGTGGTCAGTGGGGTCAGGGCTCTGCTCACCTCTTCCTTTCCTTCCTGGTGTTTGTAGGGAGTAGTCTTTCAAAAAAAAGATGTCTTTTCTCTCCTTTGGACTTACATATGAGTTTGGAAAAAGCAACCTTTTTGCTTCAGTTTTACTATCAGTGATGGGCCCTTCTTATCTCTCATGTCATCCTGTGGCTGCTGTAGTCAGGGGCTCCAGCGTCTCGAATGAATAAAAAAAAACAACAATAACAGGTGTCCTCCAAATCACATGTATTCTGGAGCATAGGGTCTTTTCTCCTAAGGGATTGGCCTGTTTTTTTCTGTCATGAAGAAAACCATCTTGGTGTCCACTACATAATTAAAGTAGACACCTCCCCCGCATTCAGCTTTCAACACAAATATGTTGTTCTCTTTTCTAAGCCTTTCAGTCTGGATGCAGTATCTGTAATTCATAGCTACTTTGGGAGGAGGCATTATTTTAAGATACTTAATGATATTTTTCATGGCAAAAGGAAAAATGTAGGGTCAAAGGCTCAAGAGTATATTTTATGTGTAGGCATAGCTTTTCAAAAGTCTTTTGGAGTACATTAGAGTTTCTAAAATAATTTAGCAGCCTTCTCTATGAAGCATTTCATTCTGTACATGTCTATAAGTAATTGTTTTATAGTGTGAGGAGAGAAACATACATGCAGCTGTATCACCTTTCATGAAGTGTGGTAGAATATTTTATTACCTGATGGAGTAAAACACATGAGAAAATGGTTAATATAAAAATCTATTACTGAATGACTGACAAGGACAAGGTCCTGAGTTTGATGCCAGGTACCAAAAAGCAAGCAAACAAACCAAAAACATCAACCATGGAACTTTTCCACATTGGAACCCTAACATGGATAGATGGCTGCAGGATTTCTCTCCCCAGTACATGAGTGCTGCTTTGTGCATAGGTCCACAGTGCTATTCAAAGTGGGAGCCATGGCAGAAGGCAGAGGTGGTTCTCTAACACAACTCTATCAAAACGACATTGCCTGGGACTTTTCAGATTACTATGTTTCCTCATAGCGCTCATCAAATGAAATGAAGCATTTGAATACCTTTTAGAATTTCCTTAATGTTAAATATTATAGCCAATGTATTTAGAGTAAAAAAGATATGAAAAAATGATTCAGCTTCCCCCACTAACTCCAGGCCCAACACCCTAACAACATTAGTGCCTTTGTTTAGCTGGCATTACGTGGTGTATCACTGATTCTGCTAAAGCAACCATTGTAAGATTTAGAAATAATACACAGAATGCCTTGGAGTATTTTTTTAGGTTAACGAGAAAAACTGTGGGCCAAGCAACATCAAGGAAGATCATTTCTTTAGATTAAATGAGAAGTAGTATATCACTAATATTAAGATTTTCATGAGATGTCTTAGTAAAAATCGGGAAGATAGCTTCTTTGACTTGGCAGCTTTCTCCTGCCCCTCTATTTCCTCCTCTAACAGATTTTTCTTCTCTGTCATTCATTTTTCTTTTCTTTATAATGGGAGCAAGAAATCACCTTTGGACATCATGTACCTAGGGATGCTAGGACCTCGATGGAGAACCTGCAGCACATATGCCATGGCAGGCGTGCGCTGGGATGACATCACAAGTACTGCAGTTGATTTTTCTAAGTTAAAACCTCACTTTTCAGGTGTAACGCAGTGTTGGAATTTTATGATAAATAAATGGGCTTGGGCTTACAGTTTGGGCACTTGGTCTCTAAAATGTTTGGTATCCCTGTGCTGGGCTATTGCATAGCCTGGCCTACCATGAGCAGCTTGTGAACACAGCCTGTGGCTATATCTGTCATGTCTTTTTCCTTCTACTTGACACTGATTGTTTTGGTGGTGATTGTGGTGTATTTGTAAAGCAGATAAATATAATCAAGTAACTATTGCATGCTGGGGCTGCAGTAGAAGTTGGAGCTGTGTTCAGCTGTGCTGGCAGGGATACGGTCCTCTCAGTGTGCCTGCAGAGGACCCAAGTCTGGGGTAGTGTCCTTGGACATGAGAATCAGGAGGCCTTTGAACAAGGTGATCAGTGACAGTAGGGGCCTTCGAGGTCCCCACCTAGAACATGAATGATTTGCTCTCTGAGGCCCCTTCCACTTCTAAACATTGACGTTTTCTGTCCTTGGTACTTTAAGGCTTTCAAGTCTCCATAGAAAAGAATCTATGAGAAGCCCAATCCTGCTGTGTTCTCTCTGTGTACTGCAGCACCTGTGTATCCAGTAGTTCCTGGGTTCATGTCCTCTGCAAGCTCAAGGGGAGCTAATGACCTGCTCTTCCAGTGGTGATGTTAAAACAAGTACAGCAAAACAAACACTCCTCTCCAGCACAGAGGCAACCCCCTTCCAGATGCTTAACCCCTTCAGCAAGCCTTCGGATGGCACAGAGGGATCATCACTCCGCCTGGCACTGAGACACAGCCATCTCTGGAGTGAGATTTGGCAGCTGTGTGATAGTCAAGCTGCAGTACTTACATGACAGTTTGGGGAAAAGGAGTGAGACAGAAATAGCAGATTTCAAAATAATCCAATTAAAACAGCAGGGAAAGTGGAGTTGGGCAACAAGAAGGGAAGAGGATCTGCCCCAGAGTCTTACTCGTTCCACTGCTCAGACATTGTGGACTGGAGCCTAACGAGTGCCAACCTGTGCCCCTCCTGGAAAGCTGCGACCACTGCTGAGATCTCCTGCGTGAAGCCATCAGCTCCGGATCTTCCCCATCCCTCTTTTCCTAGTAGTCTAATTATCAGGCTGTGTTGGGACCTAAGTAGATCTGCTGTTACAAACCTACCTTTCCTGCATTGCCTTGTACAGGATAATAGCATAGCTATTAGACATATATGACATTAGAACACACCGAGCTGAAAGTAGTTCTGGTGAAATATCTTTGAACTGCCTTTGCATAGACAAATTGACAGACCCAGGAGGAAAGCCCTTGTGTTAATTCTAGCCCTTGGTAATAGAGGTAAGGGAGATTCTAGAAATATACTTGGAGTTGAGGATGTGTTTGAGAGAAGAAATATTCACCTAGCATGTGCAAGGCCTTAGGTTCCGCCTCTGGCATCCACACAGAACTATGGACAACTACAATTAAGTAAAAGGAAGAAGACTATATTTTCTGTAATGGGCATATCTGTTGCATTAAGTACTAGAATTAAAACAAGTTGAAAAGTATGGGGGTTCCATCCCTTGCATGCCACACTGGCCCCATCTCTGGGTTATACTGAGATGGCATTGAGACTGGGCACAGTGGCACATACCTGTAATCCCAGTACTTGGGAGGCTGAAAACAGGAGGATCACTGTGAGTTCATCTGTGTAGTGAGACCTTTCAGACCCCATACTAAATCCAAAAAAAAGTTGAAAAGTACAGAGCAAAAGATACATCAACAAAAGAAAAAAAAAAAAAAAAAAAAGATTTGTGAATGTGGTTAGAAATGATCGGATTGGGATGGGTGTGGTGATGCACATCTGTAACCCCAGCACTTGGGAAGCTGAGGCAGGGAGATCACTGTGAGTTCAAGGGAGCCTGGGTAACAAAGCAAGTTGAAGGCCAGCCTGAACTGCATTGGAAACCCCTATCTCAAAAAAAAAAAAAAAAAAAAAAAAAAAAAAAAAAAAAAAAAAAAAAAAAAAAAAAAAAAAAAAAAAAAAAAAAAAAAAAAAAAATCATTAGAACATAGAGGTGAGATCTCTGAAAGGGCAATTTCAGGGCGTTTAGCTGATGATAAAGCAACCTCAGCGTTTCAGTTTAACCAGAAAGGAGAACTTGAGATGAAAATTGGGGGATTAAAGGTTTAGTTTCATTTGGAAGCACATAAAACCTTTGGTAATGAGCAGAGCGCATGCAGTCTAACTTTTATAAAATGGAACCAAAACTGAATTCAAGGAAAATTAAGTAAAATTCATGTAAGTAGAAAAAACTAAGATGTGGTATGAGGAATTCTGGTTTTGAGTTTCAGATCTGTAATTTATTAGCGCAATGACCTTAGGGAAATCACTTAAAAATCTGGGAAGTGTCTTTTCTGATTTATAAAATAGCGGTAGTTATAATCATCAGTCTCACAAGAGTACCAGGCTAATTAGATGAGAGAATGCGCTCCAAAGTATTTGGTGGTGTTGGTGGTATACCGCTGCGTGGTATAGCAATTACCTAGCAAGGCGAGCCTCAGGCCCGGGGTTCAACCTCGAGGACTACAACAACGTGTCTTGTGAACTGAAGAGGCCTGCGAATGTGCCCTGTCTAGAAATCTACCATCTTCTTATGCAGTGGAGTAAGCTCTCAGGGACAATAATCACATATGAGAATAAAACAGAGGACCATTCATGTAGAGGAAAAAATCTATTGTGTAAAATGTTTAAAGACACATGAATTATTTTCTTCTCCTTTTCCTTCTTCTGGCCTGGAAATTCTTATATGTTTATAGAACTTTTCTGAAAACTTTCTGGCAAGCTCTTTGACAGCTTTGCACTCTCGGATGAGCTAGTCCTGACATGATTCTGTAGTAAAGATGGTCTAGGAGAAAAACCTTTGTAACAGAACTGAGGTAAACTGTTTTCTTATTTTGTTTAATAACCCTCGTTCAGGGAGCTTTGGGCTGAAGGGGGAGGGAAATCAGGTGGGTGGAGCTATGAACAAGAGCACCTAAGGAGGAGCTGCAAGCTCAAGACTGGGAATGGGGTGTGCTGAGCGTGCCTCTGCTCAGGGCGGGCTGGTGCACTGAAGTTCCCGCTAAGCATCAGCCCATCTGTCTCATTAGCGTCTGTCTCTTAATCAGACTCCACCAAGTGTCTACTGGTCTTTTTTTAGCTTTTTATCTTTGTCTCCCGTAAAAGTTAACCAAAGGAAATCAACCCGCTCATGTGCTATCTGCATGAATTCTCATGCAGGCCAGGGGGTGGAATAAGCTATATTTACAAAAGGACACTGTGACGCGGAGATGAATCTGTGGGCGCACGGGCCTATCTGTGGATGTGCTCATGCATACGTGCGCATGTGTTCAGAGGCCGGCTGACATATGAGCGTGTGTTGTGTGCTTGCTAACGTGGAAAAGGCACTTTGACATTAATTGGGAAGGGTGAGATGCAGTGGAGTGAAATTCCTGCTTTGCATTCACTTTGTAATTAAGAGTGTATGATGTGACATTGTGTACAGGAGACAGTTGGCTTTCTCTTGGCTTGGAACAACTGTAGGAGTCAAATATTAACAGGTTGAGGTGTCACTTGGTGTCTGAATACAAATTCTCTGTTGTGTGGGGAACTTGTAAGAAGGCAGGGTGCTTTCCATGTCCCTGCTTGCTTGGAATCCAGAATGCTTTGAAAAATGTTGCCAGTGTAATTTGTGGGGGAAATGTGCTGGGATTGTTTGTTTGTTATTCCTGGGGACATTTGCAGGGCTAAACTATCACACGTAGAAAAGAACAGCTTTGTTTGGAAAAGAACAGTAGGAGTAGTACAAGAAAATTGAATTAAGCAGTAAAACAGAGAAAGTCCGTTTTTTGATGGATGATGCTTCCTGTTTGCTCTTCATTATTCCCTGTGAAGGCATAAAAACTACGAAATTGGATTTGGAAATTGGATTAAGACAAATGGCTTCTCGGATATATATTTTTTTTTAACCTTAGCTGTTTTTTCCACTTTTCTCATATAGCAAGTGATCGCCTGTGCGTACTACATTAAATCTTCCTAAAAAGTAGGAAGCTTGAGTTGTAGGAATCAGTTTATAAGATGTAAGAAATGGGTCCCTTGGGTCGGGGAGATAGCTCAACAGGAATAAGTGCCTGCCTGGCAAGTGCAAGGTCCTGAGTTCGATCCCCAGTACCACAAAAAGGGGAAGGAGAGTGAGTGGGTTTCTTGACTAGCACTTAGCTCTAAGTATTTAATTTTGTTAGTTAATTAGTAAGTTCTGTTTCTAGGTATTTTAGTGATCACTTAGTTTCGAGTCCACCGTGGGATACTCTTTCATCTCAGAGAAGTGTTTCTTACCTGTCACCTGCCTCTTTTTCTTCAAATAGAGTCTATTCCTCTTTTGGCTATTGCCATATGCTCCAAATACTTTAGCAAAGAAATGGGGATACACTTGTGTGTCTTTCCAAACTCAGTTATAAGCTACTTTAAAAAAGCAATTGTTGATTTGTTGCTGTAACTCTAGCACCCAATGCAAGGTCGTGAAGAGTGTGTAATGTTGAACAAATAAATGAGCGAGTAAATCTGGCACGGACTGTAGGCATGGCATTGTGTTAGACATGAGGGACAGTGTGTTAAAAAAAAAAAAAGTACTTGATCATGTCTGCTTCCAAGTGCTTTAAAATCTAGTTGGGGCCTAGAACAGCTTGAATCATGGAAAAAAATGTTGGATTGTCACCTAAAGAATAAAATAGGTATCAGTAAGTTCATACTACTGTAAATTAAAAAAAAAAAAAAAACTAACCAACTAAATGACTAAGCAAGTTAGAAAAAGAAAAATTCAACTGATGGGATAGGAAATGGGGAATAGAAAAGCTCCTTGAGAATCCAGAGTACCGGTTGCCAAAGGAGAACGCTGCTGGATGAATTAGATGCACAGAAGTAGATTAAATGGATGAGAATTGAGGGAGAAAATTTAAGCAGAAGCAAGGATTGCATAAGCTTCAAGACATCAGTACTCAAAACATGTAGTACAAAGGAAAATATGGCTTTGTATTGGAGAATCCACATAGATCTCACCTTCCCTGAGAGCCTCTGGGATGGTTAATGTGCCCCGGGATACACACAGGTACCATGTGAGCCCTCACCGGCTGCTCCCAGATGGACGGGCCTGTTCTCATGCAACATCTAAGGACAGTGAAGAGAAAGTGTCAGACAGAGCCACCTGGAAGAGCATTTTAGAAAATAACTGACCATTCTTCTTAAAAGGTGCATATGTAGGGACTGGGGAGATAGCTCATCGGTCTAAGTGTCTACCTGGCAAGTGAAAGGACCTGGGTTCAGTCCCTGGTATCATATGCCATGCTGGTGCCAAAACCATGGGCACACCATGCCAGACAATGAAACTGGGCATGGTGGCCCATGCCTGTAATCACAGTGCTGGGAAGGCTGAGATAGGAGGATCACTATGAGTCCAAGCTGTGTAGCAAGGCCCTGTGTCAAATACATACATGCATACATACATACATACATGATTTTAAAGAAGGCCTTAGCTGCCTGCCTCTCCCTGTTCAATGTCTTCACTGCCAGTTCTGCACCACCGCTTGGAAGATGGCAAAGAGCCCTGCGCCTTGCCCTCTCATGGGGGTGTGGGGGGGTGGGGAGGAGCACAGGCTCCTAGTTGGGAGGTGACAAAACATTTTCACTGAAGAAGAGAAGTGGAATGCAATGGCCACGTGGACCGGAGCTGTGGACTGTGATACGTGTGCCATCTGCAGGGTCCAGGTGATGGACACCCATCTTAGACATCAAGCTGAACATAGACAAGAGGATTGCATTGTGGTCTGGGGAGAATGCAATCCTTCTTTCTACAGCTGCTACGCGTCACTATGGATGAAGCAGGAATATCGCTGCCCACTCTGCCAGCAGGACTGGGGGGTCCAGGGAATTGGCAAATGAGAGTGGCAGGTGGACGGGAGCTGTCTCAGTGCCTTTGTTCCCAGCCCGGGTGGATGCTCCTGTCAAGTGGCCAACAAAGGCACAGACACTGCAGGCAAGAAGAGAGTGGATCTTGGTCCTTTGGGACATAGGACATATCAGAGGCAGGTGTTAGCATTTTGTACTTAATTTTCAGGAATTTTGTACAATTAGGATAATATATTAAAGATAGTCTTTCCTACCTCTGTGGTTTGTGTCACATACATTGCTTAGAAGTCCCATAAAAAATGATAAAAGTCCAAATCAAATGACCTTTAGAATTGTCACAATACAAAAGACTATAGAACAAGTTCCACTTATAGAAGAATGTTTTGCATGCTTATGGTTAATCAGATAAAAAGAGACCATGTTATAATAACAAATAAGGTGCACTTTAAAACCCTTGTCCTCAATTTGTTGTTAATATGTAATTTTTGGTGGGAAGAAGAGAGATTCCTTGATATCTTTATTTGATATATTGAGAATTTTAACTTTGGAGCAGTGCACAGGGTATATGTAATTTAACTTGCAGGAATATGGGATTTTTTTTTAAAGTATTATCATCG
>PVKN010003967.1:20300-35188 GCA_004027915.1 Capromys pilorides | reverse complement strand
AAAATTATCACTTCCTCCAAGACAACTGTAGAAAAGAAAAAGTAGTAAGTTTCTTCAAAGATTACAAGTAATTGCATAAAAAAACTCTTAAGATTATTTAGTCCTCTGAAATAAAATTTTAAACCCAATTACATAAACAGTACATTTACCTGAAAGTAAGTTTGGATTTTTCAAAATTTACATTAACATCTTTACTGTCTTCAACACAAAATTCAATGAAGACATAGTCCCTTCGATCATACCACTTTGCAGAAGCAGGCTGCCTACAAAGAAAAAAATAAGACAAAGTCAAACTCAAGTTCACTAATGGAATACTTATATACTCTCCAAATGCAGGGTGCAAGTAACATATTACGCTATTCCACTGTATATCACTGGTTATTTTTAGGCTCTTCACTATTATTTAAACAGAAACTTAATTTTTACACAGTACCTACATTTAAAGTATTAAAGTCTCTTCTGGAAGGAGCAGCAATATTAGAAATAAACGCAGGCTTTTCAGTGAGTTATAATATTCCCTATGCCTTTCATTTTTGCTGCTTATACTAGGGACTGAACTCAGGGATTCTCCAAAGTTAGACGAGTACTCCACCACTGAAGAATTTTCCACCCCACCCCACTTGCACTTGCTCCTCTGAGACAGGATCTCAAGTACATTGCTAATTTGCTCAGGCTGGGGTCAAACTTGCAAATCCTCATGCTTCAGCTTGCCCATTGTGTTAGAATTAGCAGATATATGCCACCATGCCTGGCTAAGAATTTTTTTGGGGCACTAGGGGTTGAACTCAGGACTTTGCATTGGCCAGGCAGGCAACTTATGCTACTGAGCTATATCCCCTGCCCACGAATTAAATTTTTTACAACTTCATCTTTTATTCTTCTGTATCTATATCCAAAATACACTAGAAGAATCCTATAATATTTGCTTTTTCCTTAATAGTTATTGTTTCTTCATACTGATGGAGGCTTGACTTCAAACCATCTACTAAAGTTGTTTCAACTAGTGTGGCTGCTGGATGTAGTGGTACACACCGGTAAGCCCAGGCTGGACTACACAGTAAGTTCAAGAGCAGCCTGAGCTACGAGGTAACACCCTGTTTCAAAAAAACAACCAAACAACAGAGTATGGCGCACATGCCTTCAATCTCAGCACTCAGGAATAGACTGCCAGTGAAGAGAAGGTAAAGCATGAATTAAGAGCAAGATCCTGTCTCAAAAACAATTATGCTTTAGGCTTTGAACACAGCTCAGTGGTACAGTGTTTCCGTAGTATATTCTAAGCCCTGTGTTCCACAGAAAAATAATTTTAAATGGCTAATACCCATTGAAAAGCAAATAAATTCAAGTGCAGCACATTGGCAATAAAGACTGTATATAGACAGAGGGCTAGCGAGATAGCTCAGCAGCAGACTAAGTGCCTGCTTTGCAAGTGCAGAGACCAGGACTTGATCCCATCTAGCATGCTGCACACAGAGCTCAATGTGGACACGCCTATAATCCCAGTGCTGGGGAGGCTGAAAACAGGAGGAACACAAGTCTGAGCTGGGTAGTGAGATCCTATACCAAGTACATACATTAAAAAAGAAAAAGCCTGAGAAACTCAGGGAGATCCTCAATCCAAAAAAAAAAAAAAATAAAGGACTGAGAATTTCACTTAGTAGTAAACCACTTACTGGCATTATGGTGCATGCCTGCAATTTCAGCATTTAGGAGGCTGAGGCAGGAGGATCACTGTGAGTTCAAGGCAGCCTGGGCTACATAAGCAAGATCAAGGCCAGCCTGCACTACACAAAGAATCTATCTCAAAAAGAAATACAGATCCTTCTGTTCATGAGCATGATGACTGGGTTTTCATGCCATATGAATGATATGTGCCTCCCTCAAATCTTGTTATGAGGTGGAAAAAAATGCATGCATGTATATATACACACAAAAGGAAAATACTTGCCTAGCATATTTGAGGTTCAATCCCCCAGTACTATGAGGAAGATACATTATATACGGTAGATAATTTTCTTTGTAATACTTTATTTAGACAAGCTATTTTTTATATTTTATTTTATTTTCTGCCCTGGCTGGCCTCCGTGGTTTTTTTTTTTTTTGGGCGGGGGTGGGGGTATCAAATTCAGCAGACACTTATGCCTGCTGAGCTATCTTCCTGCCCACTAGCTTCCAATATGAGATCTTCTTGCCTTGATGATTACTTGTGTGTGCCATCATACCTTCTTCATCTATAATCTCTCTCTCTCTCTTTTGCGGGACCGGAGTTCGAACTCACTACCTTGCACTTGTGTCACAGAGCTATCTCAGCCCCTCGTGTTTTTGAGACAGTCTTGCCATGTAGTTCAGGCTGGCCATGAGCTCAGTTTTGTAGCCCAGGCTGGTCTCGAACTCACACTGATCCTCCTGCCTCTGCCTCCCAAGTGCTGGGATTACAGCTGTAAGCCACCACGCCCAGTCAGGGTGTCTTTTTTAAGTTCAGTTTTCCCCCATATTTTCTCAGCAGTGGAGCACAGACTTAGCACATACAAGGCCATGGGTTTAATCCATGACAATAAAATCCACAATATGTGCTATGAGTACAGATAAAACTTGGAATAAACTTTAGTATGTGGCACTGGGGATTGAACTCATGTCCTTGTGCATATCGAACACATACACTCTTACCACCAGATTTCCTTCTTCTGAGGTACTCTACTAAGGACTGAATTTAAGACCTCCACACTAAGCTACATATTCCCAGTCCTTTTATGTACTATTTTGAGAGAGGGTCTTAGTAAGTCACTAGTCACCCAAGCTAAACTCCAATTTTTAACTTCCTACCTCAGTCTCCCAGAGTGCTGGGATTATAGTCACATGCCAAGACCATAATTGGCTTCACTTACCTTTAAAAAAATTTATTTTTTCACTTCCCTTTTTAAAAGTCCTAGTTAGTATTACATGGCTTTATACTCAATAAAGGAAAATGTTCAAATAAGGGGCATTAGCTCAGAACTAAAAACCTGGGTTCAATCCCTACTACCTACCTCCCACCCAAAGAAAGTTGGCAAAAGTTCTTTATGAGGTTCTGTTTTGTTCTTAACTCTTGGATATGAACACCACTAGGAGTATTATTTAACAATCTGTATGCCCACAAAGTAGGACTAATTATTTTGCATCTTGGAATACGTGTTCATCTTTTTTATGCCAATTCTCAGGGTTCTATATCTCGTTTGCTGAAATGTTACCTAGTGACCATCAAGCTCATCTGTCTTCTGTAACCCACAGAAGTAACAGCAAACTCCTAGCCCGGCATGGTGATGCATTCCTATAATCCAAGACTTGAGAGGCTGAGGCAGGAGGATCATTCTGTGTTGAGACCAGCCTGGGCTACAGGGTACACAAAGGCCAGCCTGAACTGTGAGACTATTTCAAAAAGACACACACACACACACACACACACACAGTATATGTGTTGCAACTGTAAGAAAGTAAATGGAAATTATTCTCTTGATTTTTGTCTCAAAAATATACTTTATGAAAATCAACATGGGACAGGGGTGTAGCTCAGCGGCAGGATGTTTGCCTGGCATATTCAAGGTCCTGAATTTGACTTCCTATATAGACAAAAAACAGCCTCTAATATCTAAAACGACAATGCTTTCTCCTTGGCTTTTGTGGCAATAAGGACCAAATCTCAAGTATGCCAGGCAAGTGCTATGCCACTGAAGTACTGTATCTCCAACACACACGTAGTTATTTCTGTGTAGAACACTTTGTTCTATCTTTGCTATTCAGTACGACATAAGAGAACAACAACAAAAAACAAACAAACAAAAATAGCAAAAAGGGCCAGCAGTATAGCTCAGCGGATTAAGCCCTTACTTAGGGAAGGCAGGGGCCAGGGTTCATTTCCTGGCCCTGCCTGCTGTGCCGGCCGTGGTGGGCACCTGTAATCCCAGCACTCGGGAAGCAGGACACAGGTGGATCACTATGAGTTGCATAGTGAGACTCTGTAGGAAAAAAATAGAAGACAGATTCACTATGGCCTGGCTCACAAAACCTAGCTATGATTGTTCAATTATCATTTACTCTAAAATTTCAAAAATCACAGCTCTGGCAAATGCTATTTGTTAATCCACAGATATGTAGGTTGTAGGTGTTCCTTACTCTAATGTCATAAACAAAAAAATAAAATCCACTAGGGAGAAATAGGGGTAATAAATAAAACAGATCATCATGGTAATGGCTAAACCCCAAACAACTGGTATATTAGGAGTCATTGTTTGAATTGTACATTTTATGCTTTAAGAAAATTATGTCATAGTCAAAAAGGCATTAGTCTTGGGCTGGAAATACAATTCAGTGCTAGAGGACAGGTCTACAGGGTCTCACTACGGAGATCAGACCTCCTGTTTTCAGCCTCCAAAGCCCTGGGATTACGGGCATGCGGCTCCACGCCCAGTCTCAATCACCATCTCGGTGCCCCGCCAGGTGCATGGCCAGCATGGCACGTGGAGGATTGAACTCCAGTCACTGCTCTGCCGGAGCAGGTGCTTTAGTCCACTGAGCTCTGGCTGGCCCTTTGGTTTGATTTCGTTTTTTTTTTTTTTTTTTTTGAGACAGGGTCTCAAATACAGTTCAGGCTGGCCTTGAGCTCACTTTTGTAGCCCAGGCTGGTCTCGAACTTGCACTGATCCTCCTGCCTCAGCCTCCCAAGTGCTAGGATTACAAGCATGCACCATCACACTCGGCAAAAAAGCAGAAGCAAAGCTAAGTTGGGCATGGTAGCACACACCTGTAATCTCAGCACTTGGCAGGCTGAGGCAGGAGGATCCTCATGAGTTCAAAGTCAGTTTGGGTCACAGAGTTTTAAGGCCAGCCTGAACAAGACACTCTCAAAAAAACACAAAGGGGGCAGGGCCATACTGTATATTGGTAACTGCCTATAATCCCAGCACTTGTGAAGCTGAGGCAGGAGGATAAGCACAATCACCAGGTTTGAGGTCAGTCTAAGCTATAAACTGAACTCAAGGCCAGTGTGAACTACACAGTGAGATGCTTATCTCTAAAACAAAACAAAAATATATTGTTTATAACCTCCCTGTTTGCTTTCCATGATGCTCACAATGTTTTTTTTTCACTATTAACACATAGAGAGGGGGCTAATTTATACTACTTTTTGGGTGGTACTGGGTATTTAACCCAGGGCCTTCAGAGTTACATTATATTTCCAGGCAGTTTCTAAAAATAGGGTCAATAAGTTGTTTAGGCTTGGCTTGAATTTACTGTTCTCCTACTTCAGCCTCTCAAGAATGCTGGGGTAGACTCCCTGCCACCCCATGTGTCGCCCTCACAGCCCAGCCGGTGCTGCCCCACCTGCTTACAAGTCCAGGCACTATTGGCCGATCCCTGTGTGAGGCTGATCAAAAGCAAGACCAGTGTGGTGAAGCGACTAGTTAAAAAGTGGTGCATGAAAAAGAAGCAAAACAACAAGACTGAAAAAAATGAAAGCTAAAGATGGTGAAAATTATGCCATGATCTCAGATTGTTAGCACTGGTTAGAGGCAAGATATTAGACTGACCTTCAGCAGATATTAGAAGTGAAAAAACAAACAAACAACAACAACAAACAAACTTGGAAGAAGCTGAGGAATATAAAGAAGCATGTATAATTTTGGATTCAGTGAAGAAGCCTGAAATTTTTCTGTAGAGTGTTTTTGCATTAAATCCTGGGGTCCATTCTATAGTTCACCATTTTTATCACTGCTGGGTGTTAAGAGTGGTATGAAAATGGGATTCTATTTATGTTGTTGCAAATAATTTTCTTTGCATAATTTAATGTGTCAAATAAATGGGTCACTAAAATTTTTTTTAAAAGTGCTGGAAATATAGATATGAGCCATTATGCATTAAGTTGGCTTAGCTATACATCTAGGTTACATATTAATTATATTAGATTTCCTTTTAGTCTTTCTATATTAACATTGGTCAAATCAAGAACACTGCACAAGGCTGGGGAGACAGCTCAGTAGAATAAGCACTTGCCTGGCAAGTGCAAGGTCATGAGTTCAATCGCTCGTCCAAGAGGGGAAAAATACTGCAAATCCATTGATTTAAAATTTCACTCTCCTAGATGTAAAATATTTTCATCTCTACATAAAACTATGTAAATAGGCTGGCCAGATAGCTCAGTGGACAAAAGAGCCTGCTTAAGCAGAGCACAGGCAGGCCAGTGTTCCATCCCACATGCCATGCCAGCCCTGCCCCCCAGGGCGCACTGAGATGGTGAATGAGACTTAGGTGCGGTGGCACGCACCAATAATCTCAACACTGGGGAGGGTGAAGACAGGAGAATCACTTCGAGAGTCCCTATATCTACGTGTAGTCCCTTAAATAATTCACTGCTGCTGGGTGTAGTGGCACATATCTGTAATACAATCAGTTGGGAGATGGGCAGGGGGATCACTATGAATTCAAGGCGAGCCTGGGCTACACAGTTTAAAGCTGGTTTGAACATAATGAGACCCTGTCTCAAAACAAACAAAAAAATCACAGAGGTACACTGCATGTTGTTCTGACAAGTCTTTCCTTTTTCCCAGCACCAGAATTTAGCCACATCACTTTATTTTATTTTTGAGACAGGGTCTCCCTACATAGCCTACATAGGCCTCAAAACTGTTGTAATCTGCCTGTTTCAGATTCCTAGGTGCTGGGACTATAGGCGTGGTGTGTGCCACTATCCTGAACCATAGATTTTATTTTCTTACTTTTTTTGTGTGTGGTAGACTGCCTGGGGGGGCAGAGCTGGCATGACAGGTGTTGCCAGGGGAATCAAACCACCCTGTTGTGTTCCTGACTATAAATTTTATTTCTACAGTTCACGGCAGCTTTTCATTCTAATTTGTAGAAAATTATATCACCTTTTAGTTTAGAAAATAGATGCACCCAGGAAACCGATGAAAATAATTTGCTATGATTGCTCCCTATGTGCAATGTATATTTTATTATAAAAACAATTATACCCTGGGTGTGGTGGTGCATACCTGTAATCCCAGCACTCAGGAGGGTAAGGCAGGAGGACCATTAAGAATTCAAGACCAGCCTGAGACACAAATTGAGCTCAAGGCCAACCTGAACTACATAAAGAGATCCTATCTCAAAATGATGAAAAACGCTGCCAGGGAAATAACTCAGTGGCATAAGCTCCTACAAGGTCCTCAGTTTGACCTCACGTACCAAAAATGACAACAAAAAAATATGCTAGGTGGTGGCACACACCTATTTATCCCTGCACGAAGGAGGCTGAGATAGTAGGATCAGCACAAGTTTAAGGCCAGCCTGAACCACACAGCCAGACCCTGCCACAAACAAACAAACAAACAAACATAGTACACGTCTCTATGTTCTTCTCATAGAAATTTGTTATCATTCTAATTTCCCTCAGCTCTCTATCCAGACTGGTCTCTTTATAAATGAAACAGACACAAATGTGATAAACCAATGTTAACTTTTGGATTATTTTATTTATTTTTTTAATTTTATTTATTTATTTGTTTGCTTGTTGTGTTTGTTTGTTTCTTTATTTATTCATTTTGTGGCTGGCTCAGCCTGCCCTGGTGGTGGCGCTGGCGCAGCATGTGGTGCCGGGGATCGAACTGCAGTCCCCGCAGTTGCCTGAGCCCTCCTAAGCAGGCGCTTTAGACCACTGAACCATCTTGCCGGCCCCTGGATTATTTTATTTAAGTATACATCCCCAGCCCTTTATGATTCTGAGACAGGGTATTGCTAAATTATCCAGGCTAGGCTCACAGATGCAATACCACACATGGTTTAAAATTTTGAATCTTAACTTGAAGCCATGGGGAAAATTAGGATGTTATAATTTTGTCTAAAATATTGATATTTAACATGCACAAACATACTAAAGAATAATAGTAGTAATGGCCACTTAATATGTTCTATTTTTTTTTGGGGGGGGGGGTTTCATGTAGGGAGCTGCAGAAGCTGGAAAATCAAAGGTGTGTAGGTGGGACTAGGCCTGTGCCTAAAGCAAACAAGCTACCTCAGTTCTGAGATAAGCATCCTGATTGGTTAATGCCAGCTACTAGTCAATAGGCTACCTTGTGTGACATGTTACCTATGTTGCAAAAGGTATAAATAAAGGTAGGTTTCATTGTGCTGGCACATGAATCTTGCCCATCAGGCAGACTACCAATCACCTAGTCCAGCTTTTGTCTTCTTGTCTATCTTTCTCATTCCTGTCTCTGTATCTCCCTGGGTACAATGGTTCACAGTATGACCAATGGATCCCTACAGTTTTACACTATGAAACCTAGGCTAGCCTCTAAGTCATCATGATCCTCTTGCCTCAGTCTCCCAAGTGCTGAGGTTACAGATGTGTACCACCACACTAAGCTAGGCAAATATTTTAAATTTATCAAGTTTTAAACTGGGCCTTGAAGGCCAGGGAGACAGCTCAGTGGAATAAGTGCTTGCCTGGCAAGTGCAAGGTCCTGAATTCAATCCCTGGTGGTGGTGGTGGGATGGGCCTTGCAAATGAGTTCAAACCCAAAATAGCCTCGGAAAGAAACTAATCAGTATCAACCAGAAAGGGTGAAAATAATTTTAACTGAAGCAGAAATATCACAAATTTAAATCTAACCTAGGGGGAAAAAAAAATTCAACCTAGGCAATTTAGCAACTTCAAGGTCTTAGATTCAACCCCCAGTACCATGTGACTAAACATACAGTTATACATAAAATTCAAATTAAAGTTTAAAGTAAAAGAAGAACCTTGACTGGGCATGGTGGCTCATGCTTATAATCCCAGCACTCAGGAGGCTGAGGCAGGAGGACAGCCATGTGTTCAAGACCAGCCTGGGCTACAAAGTGAACAAGGCCAGCCTTAACTGCAAAGAATTTTGACCGCTAACTTTTATTGGCCCACACCTGTAAAACCAGCACTAGGAAAGCTAAGGCAGGAGGAGTTTGAGGCCAGCCTGAACTCCACAGTGAAACCCTAGCTCAAAACAAAAACAAACCACAATAACCGCCAGAACCCAAAATATATAGGTATGTGTCACTAATCGGGCTTCTTTAAATTAAAGAGATAAAAGGCAGTCAGTTATAGAGGAATCCTCTTGTTTTGACCTAAGAGATCAATCTGACCAAACTATATATAATAAACTTAGTATTTAAAGAATTCCCAAGTCAAAATGACTTTAGGAATACACACTGGCTGGGTGTGACTTTTCCAAACTTTCCAAAATATAATTATGTGCTGATATTAGTACAAACTTTTCAAAACACAGGAAGTCTATAATTAATAAACTATAAAACCAGAGACTGAATTCATAATGGCTTTCTATGATAAAACTATCTTTGAACTATTCACTACCCACCTATTTTCCAATCTGTAACTGGAAATGCAGATTAATTTGATTAAAAATGGATTGCATGGCTGGCCAGATAGCTCAGTGGATTAAAGCACCTGTTTAGGCACAGCACAACAGCCAGGGTTCTAACCTGGCATGCTGTGCCAACCCCACTCCCAGGACACACTGAGACTGACTGAGACTGGACATGGTGGGGCACACCTGTAATTTCAATGGAGGCTGAAAACAGGAGAATCATGAGTCCGATCTATGTAGTGAGACCCTGTAGATATTAAACTAAATACATTAAAGGGAGGGCTATAATAAAGAACCAACAGTATGAGACACCCCCCTCCTTTTTTTTTTTTTTTTTTTTTTGTGGGAATGGGGTTCAAACTCATGAACCTTGCATTTGCCAGGCAGGCACTTGTGCCATGGAGCTATCTCCCTGGCCCAAGACCCCATTTAGTTCCAACCCTAACAACCAAGCATCTCATGTAAGTTATATAACTAAAACAAATTTCAAGTTTGAACTTTAATGACCAGAATAGATTAATTGGGGGGAAAGAAAGATCCTGTCGAGAAGGATTGCATGGGGCTGGCGAGATAGCTCAGCAGTCTAATAAAGCACCTGCTTAGGAAAGCTTAGGCAACTGCAGGAAAGCAGGTTCAATCCCTGGCACATGCTGTGCCAGCCCTACCCCTAGGGTGGGCTGAGCCGGCTAAAAGAGAGCAAGGTGGATAGGAGGGGGGTTCTGAGTGGGTGGTTCCCTTAAGAGTTCAACAATTAAACAAATGTTTATTCAACATAGAAGTGTTCTAGACATACAGCAGTGAACAAAAGATCAAAATCCCAGCTCTCAAGAAGCTTACAACTGAAGCTGGGCATGGTGGGGCACACCTGTAATCCCAGCCCTTGGGAGGCTGAGGCAGGAGGATCAGCGCAAGTTCGAGACCAGCCTGAGCTACAAAAGTGAGCTCAATGGGGCTGGGGACATAGCTCTGTGGCACAAGTGCCTGCTTGGTAAGTGCAAGGTCATGAATTTGATCCTCAGTCCTGGAAAAAAAAAAAGTTTACAGCTGTGTATGGTGTCACACAACAATAATCTAGCACTTGGGAGGCTAAAGTAGGAGGACTGACAAGGGTTCAAGGCCAGACTAGATTACACAGCAAGACCTTGTCTCAACAGGCCAGCGAGATGGCTCAGTGGTCTAAAGCACCTGCTTAGGGAAGCTTACGCAACCACAGGGACCATGGTTCAATTCCCAGCACTACATGCTGTGCCAGCCTCACCTCCAGGGCAGGCTGAGTCAGCCATAATATAAATAAATAAAGTTTCAAATGCAAGAGTGGCCAATGTTTAAAAAAAAAAAAAAAAAAAAAAGGTGAAGAAAATATACAGGCTGGGGCAGTGAGATAGCTCAGTGGTCTAAAGTGCCTGCTTAGGCAAGCAAAGGCAACTGCAGGGACCACAGTTCGATCCCTGGCACCACATGCTGAGCCAGCCCCATCCCTAGGGCAGACTGAACTAGCCATAACATAAACAAATAAATGAAGTTTAAAAAAAAAAAAAAATCTACAGGCTGGCCAAACAGCTCAGTGGATTAAAGGGCCTGCCATACTGGCCCCACCCCTGGGGCTCTGAGATGGTAATTGAGACTGGGTGTGGTGGTGCAAACTTCTGTAATCCCACCTCTTGGGAGGCTGTAAACAGATCACTAGGAGTACGAACTAGTAGTGAGACCCTGAATACCCTATAGACCCTCCCCTAAAAAAAGTTTACATACAAGACAGGTTAAGAGGTCAATGAAATAGGTGGGGAGCCATGTTCACTGCTAATTATGGTTTATCATTCTTTTTTTTTTTTTTTAATTTTATTTATTTATTTGTTTGCTTGTTGTGTTTGTTTGTTTCTTTATTTTATTCATTTTGTGGCTGGCTCAGCCTGCCCTGGAGGTGGGGCTGGCGCAGCATGTGGTGCCGGGGATCGAACCGCAGTCCCTGCAGTTGCCTGAGCTTCCTAAGCAGGCGCTTTAGCCCACTGAACCATCTCGCCGGCCCAGGTTTATCATTCTTAATAGACTGTTTCCTCACATAACCTTCTTTGGTAGTCAGTACTTTGAAAAATATTTCTGCAATACTGGGGATTGAACCCAAAGTCTTCTAATTGAGATATGTCCCACCCCTTTTATTTTCATTTTTTGGTACCAGGGATTGAACTTGGGACCTTATACTTGCCAGGCAGGTACTTACGCTGCTAAGCTATATCACTGGCCTGCATCTCTTTATTTTATTTAGTCTTTTTGAGACATAGTCTCACTATGCAGTTCAGGCTAGCCTTGAGCACATTTTGTAGTTCAGCATGGTCTTCAACTTGCAAGGATCCTTCTCTGTCTCAGTCTCCCAAGTGTTGGGATTACTTGTGTGTACTACCATACCCAATCCCCATTCGTTTTTTAGATTTTGAAAAATTTGGGCTGGCAAGATAGCTCAGCAGACTAAACTCCTACTTAGACAAGCTCAGAAACCAAGTTTTGATCTCCGATACCACATGCCACATTGGCTCCGTACCTGGGTGTATTAAGCTGGCCACTGAGACAGAGCATGGTGGTGTACACCTGTAATCTCAGTGCTGGGGTGGCTGAAAACAGAAGGATCATGAAGAGTCCAAACTGTGTAATGAGACCCTGTGCCAAAATACATGAAAAATAAATTTTGAAAAATTTAAGATTCTTTAAGCTGGCCAGGCTAGGCTCACACCCATTCTTGCCTCAGTATCCCAACGTACTGAGGATATATGTGTATGTTACCAATTTTTTAATCCAATCTACATATTTTATTCAAAAGTAGTAACTGTCCTCTTTGTAAATTCTTTTGTTCTTTGTATTCATTTCCTGCAGTACTGGAGGATTAAACCTAAGGCCTCATAAACCCCTAAAGAAATCAAGAAAACTGGTAGACGTATTTCAATATGTAGTGAGGAATTAAGATGAAAATTTTGCTAAGGAAAAAGTAGGTCTTCCAGGCATGGTGGTGCATTCTCCAGCACTCCGGAGGCTGAGGCTGGGGGATCCCTGGAGTTTTTTTTTTTTTTTTAATTTTATTTATTTATTTGTTTGCTTGTTGTGTTTATTTGTTTATTCATTTTGTGGCTGGCTCAGCCTGCCCTGGTGGTGGCGCTGGCGCAGCATGTGGTGCCGGGGATCGAACTGCAGTCCCTGCAGTTGCCTGAGCCCTCCTAAGCAGGCGCTTTAGACCACTGAACCATCTCGCCGGTCCGATCCCTGGAGTTTTAAGTCCAGGCTGGACTGCAAAGTGAGCTCACGGCCAGCTGAACTACAAAGCAAGACCCTGTCTCGAAAAGAAAGGAGGAAAAAAAGTAACTTTGTAGACTGAGCAGTTCTATCTTACGTACACATCAAAATCCCTACCTATCCCATCTATAAATATCTGAAACCATACTATTTCTCACATATTTTTTTGTTCAGCTCTTTTTTGGTCTTTTTAATATATCACAGGGGCCAGGAGTTTGATCCCTGGGACTGTCATGTAATTGAGACTGGGTGTGGTAGTGCATGCCTGTAATCCCAGCTCTTGAGAGGCTGTAAACAGGCAGATCACTATGAATCTAATCTAGTAGTGAGACCTTAAATATCCTGTAGACCCTGCCCTAAAACACTCCCCTCCCCCCCAATCAGTTTAGGCTGGCCTGGAGGTTACTTTGTAGTCCAGGTTGGTCTTGAACTTGCAAAAATCCTCCTGCCTCAGCTACACCCAGCACTGGGATTACACACTTTATTTCAGTGCATCACTAAAACTTTCTGCAAGGGTGATGTGAATGAACACATGCCTATGGGGGTTAAGGTGCATTAAGGACCCCAAAAGACTCCCTTGGGTTAATCCAAAATCAGAGGGCAATTCAGCATCATTTAAAACTAGTCAAGGGCCGGCGAGATGGTTCAGTGGTCTAAAGCGCCTGCTTAGGAAAGTGCAGGCAACTGCTGGGACTGCAGTTCAATCCCCGGCACCACATGCTGTGCCAGCCCCACCACAAGGGCAGGCTGGGCCAGCCGCAAAATAAATAAATAAAGAAGCAAACAAACACAACAAGCAAACAAGTAAATAAATAAAAATAAAAATTAAAAAAAATAAATAAATAAAACTAGTCAAGACAACAACCAATCCACATAGTAGTTTGAGGTAGTTCAGCTTTAACATCTGATTATACTGTATCTCATCATTCAACTGTTTTAACTTCTTAAAATTGGATTTCTGGTGGCTGCTGTTATGGTTTGTACACAGGTGTCCCCCCCATAGCCTCATGCAGTCATGGGGCAGCTTCTGGAATTTGTAAAATTATTGTGGAAATGGGTGCTGCACCTCCCCTAAGGCAGGTGATTTGCATTTTTCAATGTAAGGAAGGAAGAGAAGTTAGCTGCTCAAGCAACTAGCTCTCCCTGCAGTCTTGCTTTTAGCTGCTGACATGTAAAGTTGCTCTCTGCCAAGTGCCACTCTGCTTTGGAGCCAGTTGAATATGGACTGAAACCTCCAGTAACTGTGAGCTAATAAACTCTTTTCCTTCCTTCGAGTGTCAGATATTTGTCCCAGCAACAGAAGAGTAACTAAGACAGCTGCTATTAATTTCAAACACCAGAGCCAGGCATAGTGGCGCATGTCTGTAACCCCAGCACTTGGGAGACTGAGGCAGGAGGATCGGTGTGAGTTCAAGACCAGCCTGAACTGCATAGTGAAACTCTGAATCAAAAGCCACCCCCGCAATAATTTTAAACACCACCTGGTCACTGCTAGAACATGTGCCTATCATGCACCAAACACTGGGTCCAATATAGCTCCAAAAAGTAATTTAAAACCAAAAAGGCATGTTGTGGTGGTGCACACATACATTCCTAGCACTAGGGAGGCTGAGGTAGGAGATCTCATTGAGTTTGAGGGCAGCCTGGGGTACCTAGTGAGCTCTAGCAATGCCTTAACAACTTAACTCTGGGAAACCCACACACTCCTTTGGCACCCTGAACCAGAAACATTAGTGAATCTCCATTCATTCAAATGCATTTATTTCTGTGGCACTGGGAACTGAATCCAGAGCCAGAGCCATTAAACTGCACTACATCTCCAGCCTCTTCTCCCTTTCCCCCAGTACTAGGGATCAAACTCAGGACCTTGCACTTATCAGGCAGGAGCTTATGCAGCTAAGCTATTTTCCCAGCTCTCCTTTTTTGTTTTTTAGACACATCCCTCCCCTACGCCGCCAAAGTGATAAATAAACCCCAAATACAAAGACAGTTTTTGTTTGTTAAATTTAAAAGACTGCCTTAAAAATATTGTTTTTGTAAAGTGGGAGAATATTTCTATTATAAATCCCAAGTTTCAATCCAATTTTGAACATCTTAGGATACTAATTAAGGGCTTGATTAACTCCTGAGGCTGAGTACAGGGGTACATGCTTATAAGCCCAGCACTGAGAAGGCTGAGGAAACAAGACACCCCCCCCCCCCCCCCCCCCCCCCCCC
>PVKN010003967.1:0-20200 GCA_004027915.1 Capromys pilorides | reverse complement strand
GCAATGCAGTGTGAAGACTCTGAGTTCAACCCCTAGTGTGATAGGGAAATAACATGCAAATAAAAAATTAACTTTTCCAAATGCCCCCCACCCCATTTAGTATGATGTTGGCAGTGAGTCTGTCATAAAATGCCTTTTACCATTTTAAAATCTGGCCCTCATGTACCTATTTTCATAACACTCAAATGGACCTGACATGAACATTCCATCAATAAAAGTATGCAACATTTAAAGAACTCTGGCACATGTTCAGCTTCAGGACTTAATAAAACATCTATTCACAAAGCACATAATTACAGAACCCTAAGATGTTCAGAATAGGATTAGAACTCAGGATTTATAACAGAAGTATTATTCCCATTTCACAAAACCAAAATTTTCCAAGTCTTTTAATTTGGCAACTCTTCAGCTGGGAATGGAGGTACACACCTATAATCTCAGCACTCAGGAGATTGAGGAAAGAAAACTGCTGAGTTTGAAGCTAAGGGGGCGCTACACATCCGTGTTCAAGGTCAGCCTGCACTACTTAATGAGACCCTGTCTCAAAAAGAATTGGCAATTATCAACAAAATGAAAAGTTCAGCTGGTAATCCCAGAATTTGGGAGGCTAAGGGAGGAGGATTACTAAAGTGGAGACCAGCCTGGGCTACAAATTGAGCTTAAGGCCAGCCAGAAAACATGGTGAAACTCTATCTAAAATAATAATAATAATAATAATAATAATAATAATATTTTAAAAAGCTCAAAGGTACATTATGGGAGCAGCCTCCATTTAAAATTTATTACTAGGGGGCTGATGAGATGGCTCAGTGGTCTAAAGCACGTGCTTAGGCAAGCTTTGGCAACTGCAGGGACTGTGGTTTGATCCCCGGCACCACATGCTGTGCCAGCAACACCCCTAGGGCAGGTTGAGCAGGCCATAATGATAAAAAATAAATAAAATTTATCACTAGGGCTGGCCAGATAGCTCAACGGATTAAAGTGCCTGCTTTGGCAGGTGCAGAGACTGAGTTGGCTCTGCCCCAGGGTATACTGAGATACTGATTGACTGGGCCTGGAGGTGCACACCTGTAATCCTAGCACTTAGGAGGCTGAAAACAGGAAGATCACTACTTTTTTTTTTTAGGGTCACTACTTCTGATCTGTGTATTAAGACCCTGTACTAAACATAGTATAGACAAATAAATAAATTTTATCATTGCTAATCTAAAGCACTTAAAAATAGGGACAGGCACATAGTTCAGCAGCGTAGTGCTCACCAGGCAAGTGCAAGGCTCAAACAAACCTGAAGTAAGCTGAAGTAAAACAGTGTAAAATAAAATATATGTGCATATATATTCAAATCTGTACTTAATTGGTATAGGGTCTTGCTATGAACCTCAAACTCATAGTGATTTTCCTGTCTCAGCCTCCCCAGTGCTGGGATTACAAGCATGTACCACCATGCCTAGTTTTGGTAGCCA
Source organism: Capromys pilorides (assembly GCA_004027915.1). NCBI lineage: Eukaryota > Metazoa > Chordata > Mammalia > Rodentia > Capromyidae > Capromys > Capromys pilorides. Next base: position 18,737 of record PVKN010003967.1, on the reverse strand, counting down.
GCATGATTTGCCAACTGGAGCCAGCATAACAGGTGGTAACCGGGATTGAACCGGGTCGTTGCACTTGTGAGGGAGGTGCTTACACTGCTGAGCTGTCTCCCCAGCCCCAATAAAATTTTTAATACAAAATAATTTATAATAAAATACTACTCTGGGGGCTGGAGAGATAGCTTCGAGGCACAAGTATCTGCTTGGCAAGTGCAAAGATGTAAGATTGAACCCCAGCCTCACAAAACAAAAACAAAAATACCCTAATCTTTTTTTTTTTTTGAGACAGGTTCTGTTTGTACTACAGGCTGGCCTTTAACTTGCAGGGGCCCTGGCCTCAGCCTTCAAGTGCTAGGATTACAGGCATGCACCAGGATGCACATCCCATCCTAAATGTTTAAAGGCTAGGCCAGCCATGGTGGTCAGAACTTGGTTGGCTGAGGCAGCAGAATCATCAGAAGTTTGATGCCAGCCTCGAGTAGTGACATCTTGCTTCTCCTTACCAGAGGTATTTTTTTATGAAACAATTACTAACTACACAAGTCCAAAATAATGCAAAATTGTCAGACACCTAGAATTTACTTTTTCTCTAGTGGTGAGCTATATCTCTATCTCCTAAAATTTTTTTCAGTTGAGATGGGTTTTTATGTAGTTTCCTAAAATATCCTTAAACTAACTAGAGAAACTTTTGCCCTCAGTCTGTGAAGTAGCTATAGAGTAACAGACACGTACCACCTTGTTAGGTGAATTTTGGAGTTTTAAACTAGAAAATACAATTAAACAGAAAGATCAGATTATTAATTTAAAGATAAAATAGCCTGCACTCAAGTGATTGTCATTTCCAGTTTCTATTGCCTTCTAGTTAAAATCTAACAGAGCAAAAAAGAAAAAATCCAGTTGCCAGGTTACAGTGGTTAGGAAATCAACACTGAACAAAGACCGTATCAGGTAACTCCTAACTTAAAATTAACCATATGCCATTTGCTATGACAATGTATTTGAATTGAAGATTCAACCTAAGGAATGATTTTATTTTTGAACTTCAATGTTACAAAGCTAAGTGACAAAGGAAGATTTTAACCAATGTTAGAGATTAGGCATTTCTGCAAAATTATAAGATACAGCAGATTATCAAAGACTTCAAGGGCCAACCAAATAGCTCAGCAGATTAAAAAGTCTGCACATGGAGTGGGGATGGGAGTTTGATTCCAGGGCCTGCCATGCCTGCCTGGCCTCCATGGTGCACTAACATGGCAATTGAGACGGGGCATGGTGGTGTACACCTGTAATCCCTCCCAGCTCTTGGGACGATGTAAACAGGTGAATCACTACCAGTTCAATCTAGTAGTGAGACCCTGAACACCCTTCCCTAAAGTACACAAAAAAAAAAAAAAAAAAAAAAAAAAAAAAAAAGACTTCAAATGCTTCAAAATCAACAATACTTTATCTATTGTTAACTTCTACAATAGCTAATTTTAAAAGCACCAAAAACCTCCCCTGCATTAGTTTGCTGCAAGGAAGTATTCTTTCCTGTTGCAAGATGTGATAAAAAAAATATAGTGAATGTTGTTGAATGCCTTCCAATAGAAAAGCAAACACATTAAAAAATTACATGGTTTCACCTACCTTATTTAAGGTTCTTTCCAAAAGTGAAAATGACCATGAAGTAGACATTTTTGATTGAGGACACTGAAGTAGGCAGGACAATGCAACTAAAGACATTCACAAAGAGTTGTTACAGAAGTGCTTCAAGAAATGCCAAGAATGATGGGATGCATATGTTCAATGCAAGAAGCAAGAATTTTGTAAAGGAGTATTTTGAGGTGGACTCATACTATTTTTCCCTGAAATAAATTTCAATTTACATACTAACTCTATGACACCCCTGCTAACTTTGTGAAAGGCAATAAATTCAATCCCTAGTACAACCTCCTATTCCTAAATCAGGTGTTTTGTTTTGTTTTGTTTTTTGCGGGACAGGGGTTCTAACTCACGACCTTGCACTTGCCAGGCAGGCAACTTGCAACACGGAGCTATCTCCCCAGCCTCCTCCTAAACCAGTTTTGAAAGTTGCATTCTTCTAACTAGATAAGATTTTTCAGACTATCACACTTTTTACTTATGTTTTAGTATTTCTTATAAAATTTCCCCTCAGAAAATATTTCTGATTCAAAACATTTCAAACATCCCAGCACTGGTAAGACTTAGGTTAGAAAGATGTGAGTTCACTATCAGGTTGAACTCCATAGGGAGACTGCCTAAAACAAACAGAGCTGAGTAATCCCAACACTGGGCAAGCTGAGGCCACCTTAACACTACCGAGATTAAAAAAAAAAAAAAAAAGACATATTTCTTCATAAAAAGAATACTTGACTACATCAAGTTGGTTACTATATAAAAAACTTTTATTTCCCTCTTTTTTGAGACAGGCCTCACTCTGTAGTTCAGGCTGGTCTCAAACTCATAATTATTCATTTGCCTGCCTCGGCCTCCGGAGTACTCAGATTACAGGCGAGACAACAGGTCTAGCTGAAAAGGAATTTTTAAAACATTACTTAAAAGGGGAAAATACTAAAACCTATTTTCACACAAAATTGACTTGACACTTTTTATCAATTTTGAAGGGGAAAAATCCCCCCAAAAGGCAATTTTCAGCCTTCAACTGGCAGTAGTTTTTTCCGGGTGGGTGGGTGAGAAAGGGTCTTCCTATGTAGTTCAGGCTGGATTCCAATCCCTGCCTCAGAAGTGCTGGGATTATAGGCACACACCATTACACACAGCTTCCCTTATCTGTTTAATTTCCAACTTTATACTCTTTTAAGCCCTTCCTTTCTCTTTTTTTTAGTTAAGATGTAGATATTCAGCTCAGAGTGATTTTTACTCATCGAGTAGCCCAGGTTAAGGGAGAACTTCAGAAATGATCTTGCCTCAGCTCCTGGAATACTGGAATTACAGGCATGCACCACACCTGGCATACTAAACTTTTTCGTTTTGAGACAGTCTCGCTACGCAGTTCAGGTTGGCCTTGAGCTCACTTTTGTAGCTCAGGCTGATCTCAAACTCACACTGATCCTTCAGCCTCAGCCTCCCAAGTGCTGGACTTACAGGCGTGCGCCACCAGGCCCGGCTCGAAAAGTGGTGTTTTAACGGCTGGGCCCGAGTTAAATCCCTAGTCCCCCCCGCACCAAAAAAAAAAAAAAAAAAACAGTAAAAATGGTGTTTTACCTCATTTTTAATCAGTTAAAATCTTTTATCAAAAGATATGGCTGCTAGAGAACCAATAATTACCTCAATATAAATTTTAGCTCTTTAACCAACAAAAAATACATCACGTACTATATTTCGTTCTCAAACTGGGAGGATAAAGAGCTCTCATCCCAAGTTTAATGTGGAACCCGGCTCACAAGTCTCGGGCCACGTGCAGTCCTACCTGCCTCCTGGTAACTCCTGGCCCGAGAGAAGCGGACGAGTTTCGGTAATACACACGCTTTCTTTCACAGGACCGGAGTTAGGAGGCCGTGTGCCGAGACCCACACTCCAGAAAGCAGCAGGCTGCGATGCCGACCAGGCCTCCCGCGGCTCGCCGGTCTCACAGGACCGCTGAGAGCCGCGCGGTCCCCACCACAGGTGGGCCCAGCCCGGCATCACCTCTGCAGGGTCCCCGGGAGCTCCAGCAGGTCGGCCTAGCGCTAAGTTACGAAGTTAAGACCGACCCGGACCGCCCAAGGCGAAAAGTGGGGATCCTGGCGCCACAAGCTGAAGGACGGTTCAGAGATGGGAGAAACGGTCATCCGGAGTAAAAATGTCCTCCACCCGCCCACAGCAAGCGGAGCGAAGATCTCGGACCTCCCACCTCAGGCTGGGGACGACCGGCACGCGGGGGAAGGGCGAGGAGCGGCTTGATTCCCGGCAGCCCGGCGGACCCCGCGCGGCCTGGGCCTTAAGCCCCGGCGGCCTTTCCCCGGCGGGATGTCGCACTCACATTGTGAACGGGACAGGGGGACGGGCGAACGAGTGGGCGGGCCTCTTGCGGCGGCTGCTAGGGAGTCGGATCCTCTCGGGCAGCGACTCCGGCGTTGTCTCCCCGGTCGCGGCCTCTTCTCACTGCCCTCAGACAACGGCGACGGCGGGCTCGACCCGAGTTCCCACAATGCACCGCGCGGAGAGCGGCTCCTTGGTCCGGGAGAAGAGGAAAGTGTAGGAAAAGGGGCGCGAGGACGGAGAATGAACGTGCGTGCGTGCGAGCGAGGGGTGGTGAGGCCGGGCGGCGGCTGGTGACGCAGCAAAATGCCCGGGCCGAGCCGCCACGCGTGCGCAGTCTTTGTTTTCAGGCTCCTGCGCGGCTTTCTAGAGATATCTACGGAAGGGGCGGGGCCTTCCAGCTCCTTCGCTAGGGCTCGCGGCGCATCCCCGCCCCTCGCCGCGCACGCCCCCTCCCTCCCGGCTCAGCCTCGTTCCCGCCTCTCCTTCCGCGCTCCACTCTCGCGTTAGGCGTGAGCCGTTGGCTTCCTAACTGCCTAGCTACGCGCGGTAAGCGTTCCGGTTGGCCGAGGGAGGAAGGCTGAAACGAAAGGACGCGGACTCGCGAGTCTTGCTAAGTACACGAAAGCACTGGTTACTGAAGCCATTGAGAAAACAGTCCTTCACAAAAAGATGCTGCTTCACAAAACCCCGTGCTGCTTAAGTTTGTGAAGGGCTAAGTTGAGAATCTGGGCCCTGCCGCCCGTGTTCGCCGTGGGCTTGAGGGCCAGAGCCCCGGCCCCGGCCGCTACGTACCTGGCTGTTCGCTGTTGGGAGAGGCCGCTTCCCCTTGTCGAAGCGCTGACGGTGCGACCAGAAGGCTGAGAGTGGAACCCAGCGTCGGGAGACCCCGTGCGCACAGAGAGCCCGCTTTTGCTAAACATCGCTGTCTTGCAATGGGGCCAAGGTCCAAAGGGGGAATCAAAATAGTCCTTGCTTGCCAAAGACCCCCAGTGATAGAAGAAAGGAGAATACACAGGTGCAGTGGTACTTACAGCGCAGAGGCCTAAGGAAAGTGCCAGAAAGCTCGTGGTAAAGCGTTTGGGACATCATATTACCGTTGTAAGGTGTTTAATGTCAAGTGTTGTGCAAGACAGGTTATTTGGGTGTAGGCACAAATTACACCAAAAGAGGTATACTCTGCCCTGGTTGGCCTAAACCTGTAGACTAAGCATCTTGGTAGGGTACAGCAGGGAGATAATTGAAACCCAGGCTTAGTGACCTAGTGAGACCCTGTTACAAAATTAAAAAAGGGCTGGGGATGTAGCTCAGAGGGAGGGCCTTGAATTTAATCCCTAGAACATGGCAAACAATGTACTATTCATTTTCCCCCCAAATTAAATATAAAAGCCCTAACAATTTGTCAGACAACAGCTGACAGTTTGGCAAGTTAGATTTGATCTGCAGGCCCTAGTTTGCCAGTGTCTGGCCTAGGAAATCCAAAGTGTAAAGAAATAATTCAAGATAAATTTTGGTGGTATTTGCCTGCAATCCCGAAACTCAGAAGGTAACCCAGGAAGGTCTTAAAATCAAGGCCATCCTAGACAAAAAGAAGTGGAGTTGTGATGGCAAACACCTGAAATCATACTACCTGGGAAGATTAAAGCAGCAAGTCCAAAGCAGGTAGGAGTCTAACCCCAGCATGGTGGTACACACCCGTAATCCCAGTATAGGAATACTTTATCTCAAAGTATAAAAAGGGGATATGGTTTAGTGGAAAGGTCCTGGGACCTAGTAACAGGCAAAAACAAAACAAAGGAGGGAAGATAGCTCTGTAGCACAAGTGCCTGTCTGGCAAGTGCAAGGTCGTGAGTTGGGACCCCGGTCCTGCAAAAAAAAAAAGGAGGCCAGGAGGACCACCATGAGTTTAAGGACAGCCTGAACTACACAGAAAAACCCTGTCTCACTGAAACAAAACTGTGTGTGTTTTGTGTTTGGGTTTCAATTCAGGGTAAGCAAAGGCTGAGCTATATTCCAGACGTTAGGTGTCGTTTTATTTTTTACTTATTTTTTGTGGGACCGGGGTTCAAACTCACGACCTTACACTTGCCAGGCAGGCCCTTGTGCCACGGAGCTATCTCCCAGGTCCCTAGGAGTGATTTTATTTTATTTTATTTTATTTTTTAATGTATTTAGTACAGGGTCTCACTACACAGATTGGACTTGTAATGATCCTCCTGTTTTCAGCCTCGAAAGTGCTGGGATTACAGGCACATGTGCCACTACGCCCAGCAACAATTGCCGGTCTCTGCGTGAGGGGATGGGGTGGGGGATGGGGGATGGAGAGCGGTAGCACTGACACACCAGAGATAAAACCCTGGCCCCTGCATCTGCCTAAGAAAATGTTTTAATCCACTGAGCTATCTGGCTGGCCTGGGATTGTTTTATTTTAATACAATAGTAGTAAGACTATGTAGTGACTACATAGTTGTATGGTCTCAGAAAAACAACATTCTGAGTGAGCATTCTGAGTGAAAAGTCTCCACTTCTGTTACTCCTTAAATTCTTAAGTTCCAGTCTCTTATATATACTACTGTAACTGGTCTGTAGTTTTTCTCAACTTCAGATGACCATATATAATCAAGTTTGAAAAGAATCTATTTACCATCACTGGGAATACAAAAATAAAGATGACCCCCTTTCTCACACTCAGAAAACTTGCCTACCTATATCATGGCAAGAATTATGTTCCTAGGGTAGTGTGGGAGACAGCATTCCTGCCCTGTAGCAAAATATTTGCAAAACACCAAAGTCTATATTTTAATTCTTCTGGGCTTTGGAATAATCTCACATATTGTAACATATTACCCATCAGTTTAAAAGACTGGGCTGGGGAGATAGCTCAGTAGAATAAACACTTGTTTAGCAAGTGCAGGGCCTGAGTTCAATCCCCAGTCCTCAAAATAAATAAAGGCAGAAAAGTTTGGCTCACAGTGTCTGACATTTCAGTCCATGGTTACGTAGCCCATTAATCTGGGCCTCAGATAAGGCCAGACATAGCAAAGAGTGAGTGGTGGAATAAAGTTGTTCATACTGACCTGTAAGCAAAACAGAGAAGAGGTGCAGGAGTCCCATTAGCTCCTAAGGCATTTTCCACATGACCTAACTAATTACAAGTAAGGTGGAGCTAAAGTTTCCACCACGTGAATTTTTTGGGAGTGGTGGTGAATATTTTAAGATTTTTTTTTTTAAAAAAAGCTGGGTTTAGGGGCTGGCGAGATGGCTCAGTGCTCTAGAGCACCTGCTTGGGCAAGTTTGGGCAGCCACAGGGACTGCGGTTCGATCCCCGGCACCACATGCTGTGCCAGCCCTACCCCCAGGGCAGGCTGAGCTGGCCAGAACACAAATAAATAAATAAATGAGGTTTAAAAAAATAAAATAAACTTAAAAAAAAAAAAAGGTTGGGTTTAGTGATATCTGTAATCCCAGCACTTGAGAGGCTGAAGCAGGAAAATCACCAAGAGGTTCCTGGGCTCGAACTTGGAGAGATTCTCCTGCTTCATAGCCTTCCAAATTCTGGGATTATAGCCAGGCCTTGGTGGTGCATGCCTGTAGTCTCAGCACTGGGGAGGCTGAGGCAGGAGAACTGGTTCAAACAAGAGACTAGCCTGGGCATGAGCCACTATACCTAGCTCATGACTTGTTTTAGAAATAAATAAGGGTTAAGCCAGGTGTATAGCTCAGTGGCACAAGGCCTGCCTGTGAAAGGTCCCAAGTTCAATTCCCAGTACCAAAATGAAAAAAGAAAGTTGAAGCCAGGTGTGGTGATGTGCACCTGCAATCCCAGCACTCCAAAGGCTAAATCAGAATTACAAATTCAAGACCAGCCTGGGCTAAGACTCAAACAGAAATAAGGAAGTTTTATTGGGCCTGGTAGTATACACCTAATTTACCAGCACTTGGGAGGCTAAGGCAGGAGGACCACAGTGGAATTTGATGCCAGCCTAGGCTACATTGTGATTTCTGAATTACACAGCTGAATCTCTCTCTCTCTCTCTCTCTCTCTCTCTCTCTCTCTTTATCTCTCTCTCTCTCTCACACACACACACACACACACACACACACAGGCCTGGCCTTTGTGGTGAGACCCAGCCTCAAAAAACAAACATAAGGCCTTGAGATAGCTCAGCGGACTAAATTGTCTGCTTAGGCACCCTTAAGCAAAGTACTGTGACTGTGGTTGGATCTCCAGCACCACATGCTGCGCCAGCCCCACCCCCAAGGTGGGCTGAGCCGGCCACAGTCAAGCCTGCTTGTGCATGCCTGTGATCCTAGCAATGGGGAGGCTGAAAGGATCACCAGGAGTCTGAGCCTGTGTGGTGAGACTGCAACAGCTAAATACATAAAACAAAAACCCTCGTAAAGCAACAACAAAGGAATAATTTTTTATTTTTTAAATATTTAGGATAGGGCTTACAGGGTCTCACTACAAGATCAGACTTGTAGTGCTCCTCCTGTTTTCAGTCTCCCAGGCTCTGGGATTACAGGCGCACCATGGCCAGTCTCGATCACAGTTTCAGCACACCCCAGGGGTGGGGCCATGACAGCACAAGGAGGAAGCCAAGTTTTATCTTGTTTGAAACGTGAGACTAGGTGGTGCAAAGGAAAAGGAACAGGCTAACAGAAGAAGTCTTGCAAGAAATGAGTTAGGAGTAGATAAAAGAAGATATGGAAAGGAAAAAATAAAAGCCCCTAGGATGAAGGAAAGTGAAAGTAAGAAGCTGGGAATGATGGCCTAGCACTAGGGAAGCTGAGGCAGGAGAATTGCCATGAGTTTGAAACCAGCCTGGACTACATAGGGAGACCCTGTCTGAAGAAGAAAAAACAACAAAAGGTTTGGAATGTAGCTTAGTGTTCTGGGGGAGAAATTAATTGGAAATTACTTTGTAGGAACTGGTGATGTAACTCAGTGGGAGATTGAATACTTAGCATGCGTAAGGTACTGAGCTTCATTCTTGGTACCATACAAAATAAAAATAAATTGCAGATTTCATGAAATAGAGGACTTCCTTTGTTGTGTTTCTTTGGTGTCATTTTTTCCTATTCCAGTGATATAAGACCTCCAAATGATGTAATGGAAATGAATGTAACTCTCACCCTGCTAGGCATCTGATACAAAGAGTTTGTGTTCCCTGAAGTTGAAGAATGGCGGTTAAGAGCAGGAAAAGTTATTGGGGCAAAGGAAGGCCAAATAGGTTCATTACTGTTGGGTTGAGACAACATCTCAGGGCCAGGGAGATAGCTGAGCAGCATAAGTGCCTGTCTGGCAAGTGCTAGGTCCTGAGTTCAAGCCCCAGTACCAAAACAAAACAAATCCAACAACAGGGTCTCACTATGTAGTTCAGACTGGCCTTGAACTCACTATGTAACCTAAACAGACCTCAAACTCATTGATCCTCTTGCCTTGTGTACCACCATGCCCAGTAGGAATAGGAAATAGGAATACCTCCTGAGAGATAGGACAGGTCCCCAATGGGTTGTCAGCTAGCCCACTTCTCAAGGAAGTTTTACAGAGCAAAATCATGAGGTGAGTACAACATGAGACAAAATTACGATCAATTATCAATAGGTACAAGTATAGTTGCTTATGTAATATTGATCCAGTGGGAAGCAGGTCATGTAGCAAATGTACATGGATGATGTCATTAACCTTGATTGGTAATCTATAATCCTAGAAGGCAGGAGAGGATGGCCTACCCTCAAATAGAATGTTTTTAAAAATATTTTCATTTGTTTGGTACAGGGTCTCACTAACCAGCTCAAATTTGTAGTGATCCTCCTATCTTAGCCTCCCCACCGCTAGGATTACAGGCATACACCGCCATGCTCTGTTTCAGAGGCCAGTGTGCAGTACTGTGGATCTAGCCTAGGTCTTTGTGCTCGCCAGGCAGTTGCTTAGATCATGGAGCTATCTCCCTGGCCCCAGACAATTGTTTATTTATGGGAAATCTCAAAAAGGTGGCAACCAGAATTTCACGTTTCCATGTTCATCCCTTAGGGAAGTATGTAAATCTGGCCATTGTGACTTTTATCTTCTTCCGATATTGCCTCAAGCCACAGTTTTGATGAGTTGTCATTCTTTGCACTGATTTCCTTGAGGGCCTGTTCTTATCTGACCTCCTAGCTCAGTTGTCTGTAACATTCCTGAAGAGTTACTCCTAAATTCTTTGACAGGGTAAGAGGGGAAGACCATACTGGCTACTTCAGGCTGAAGAGGGTCAAAGTTGTGACTGGCAGTCGGATACATTCTATCTAAAGGCCCTCAACAGATACCAAGCATTCTCATCTTGTGTAGTGGATAGCTTTAAGTCTGGAGGAGAGCAGGCCAAAAGAAACAGTTAATTTGAGGGCAGGGGAGATAGCTCAGTAGGTTAAGTACCTGCCTGGCAAGTTCAAGGTCTGGAGTATGATCCTTGGTACCTCAAAAAAAAAAGTAAGTATGTATAACTCAATATTATAAATACAACCAACAAATATTTCTACTAGGAAGAAGTAATAGGCTCCCACAAAAAGGGTAAAGAGAAAATCTAAGGAATTTCAGAATCTGACGTGGCATTAATCTGTCCTTTAATATCTATTTTTTGTTATTATTATGGCCAGCTCAGCCTGCCCTGGGGGTGGGGCTGGCACAGCATGTGGTGCCTAGGATCAAACTGCAGTCCCTGTGGTTGCCTAAGCTTGCGTAAGCAGGTACTTCAGATCACTGAGCCATCTTGCCAGCCCCTGTCCTTTAATATCTTGAATAACTATCTAGACATTAGCATAAGGATCAGGAATGTACACATAGCACTCAGCTTTTACAATTGCAAAAGTACCCTCTTTGCTGCTGTTAACATATCTAATGGCATCCAATTTTTTTTTTTAATTTTAGGGAAGGGTCTACAGGGTGTTCAGGGTCTCACTACTAGATCAGACTCATAGTGATCTGCCTATTTATTGCCTCCCAAGAGCTGGGATTGCAGGTGTGTGCCACCATGCCCAGTCTCTTTGCTGGCTCAGTGTGCCCCGGGGCAGGACTGGCATGGGAAACCCAGGGATTGGCATCCAATTTTGGAACATGGCTTGCCTTAATAATTTTACTTTTTCAGATGTGAGTGAGACTACTCTGGGCCCACCAGAAACTCAGCTCAGCAACACAGCCTGGCATGTGAGTGGAACTTCATCAGACAGGCCCAGTGTGGAAAACTGCTGCAGAACTCCCTGCAGAGAGACTAGAGACATGACCCACCCAGCTAATCCAGGCACAGAAGTTCTTGCCAGAGTGGCACAGCAGGTTCACCTCCAAAGGGCTGCAGCAGGAAGCAGTGGAGCACAGCAGCTAGACCCAAGCCCCACCCACCCAGATGAGTTTGAATTTGGTAGATCCAGATCTGATGCTAAGGTAAGAACACTACCAAAGCTCTACACCAAAGATCAGATGGCAGGGCTACACAAAATGACAAAGAGAAGGAGCAAAATGCACTCTCAGGCCCCGAGTCCACCCAGAACAAATGCAGGAGACAATAGCATAGAAGAAATTAGAAACCACACATCTGAAATCTCTGAAATAATAGCATCCGAAGTAAAGAAACAACTGCAGAAAAGTATAGAGGAAATCCGATCAGAAATAATTTCTGAAGTAAAAAAGAAATAATACCTATAACAAAAGAAGTACTGGGCCAGTGAGATAGCTCAGTGGTCTAAAGTGCCTCCTTAGGCAAGCTTAGGCAACCTCAGGGACTGTGGTTTGATCCCCAGCACCACATTCTGTGCCAGCCCCACCCCCAGGGCAGGCTGAGCCGGCCATAATATAAATAAATAAAATTTTAAAAAAAGAAGTACTAAGTGCTTCTAAAGAAGACATTGATAAACCTCAATCACAAGCTGACAAAACCATTTCTATGAAAATGAAAATAGACTTTCAGACCTTAAAGACACCATTGCAGCTAGTGAAGAGGTAAGAAAAGATCTCTTAATAACAACTAGGATGCAAGAAAAAAATAATTCAACTCTGCAAGATGATGCCAGGATGAACAACATAAGACTAATAGGCATCAATGAGAAAGCAGGAGTCTGTACAAATGATATAAAAAGAATATGGGTAGAAATAATAGCAGAAAACTTCTCAAATATGGGGAAACAATTTGACATTCAGCTAACTGAAGCATGTAGAACTCTAAATAACATCAACCCAATTACAACCACACCCAGACACATAATAAGCATGATCCCAGAAATTCAGCACAGGAACAGTATACTAAAAGCCACTAGAGAAAAGAAACAGATCAGATTTAAATAACAGCAGATTTCTCTTTACAGACCATCAAGTCAAGAAGAGTGCAAAGTACTTCAAGTCTTGCAAGAAAAATTCCAACCCAAATTGCTATATCCTGCAAAACTCTCTTTCAAGTTCAGTGGAGAAGTGAAATACTTCCAGGACAAAGAACAACTAAAGAATTTCATGATGACAAAGCCAACCCTGCACAGTTTACTAAAAGATATTCTAAACAGGGATCAAAAATGAAGGAGAATGGAAAGAACCCACCAAATAGGGTAAACAAATGCAGGAGAATAAGAGGTATACAAAAACAGTTTTTCACCTATTTTTTTGTGTATAGCAGCAGACTATGTCCATTAGCATGTTCTACAAATGGACTTCTTCTGTACCCTATGGGTCATGATTCTGTCTGGGTCTACAGGGTGGATATCAAGGAAATATCAATAGCTCAGTCTCACAAATGACACCTGGCCACCAGTGATACCTACTTAGAATATCAATCCCTGATGTTCATCCCTAGGGAAGTATGTAGTTGTATTTCTTTACTATTGCTTTTGTTTTGTTTTGTTTGGTTTGGGTTATTTGCAGAACCGGGGATTGAACTCAGGCCCTCGTGCTTGCCAGGCAAGCACTTATTCTACTGAGCTATCTCCCCAGCCCCTCCTATTGTTTTGAGATCTGGCCCAGGCAGAGGAGTGTCTGTTTATAGTTGTGAAGTCACCTTGTCTTCCATGTCGCCCTTGAGAGCCTGCTCCTGTCTAACTGCCTATAATATTTCTATCTAATTTAGCTGCCCACAACAATACAATCATTATGGAAATGAGCATAGAGGTTTCTCAAAAAAAGCTAGGATTGGAGGTCCCACTGAAGCCTGCTAGTCCCTTTCTAGGTATTTTTCCCCAAAAAAACTGAAATTATCATACCACAGTGATATATGTGCACCCATGTTTATAATAGCACAATTCGTCATAGCCAAATCTTGGAAACAACCAAAATGCCCATCAACTGAGGAACAAATAAAAATGATATGGTAGAGCTGGGAAGAGAGCTCAGTGGTCTAAGTGCTTGCCTTAGTTACTTTTCTCTCATTTCTGGGAAAAAATACATAACTGAAATTAAAGAAGGAAGGGCTTATTTAGCTCACGGTTAGTGGAGGTTTCAGTCCATACTTGGCTGCCTCCAAGGCAGAAAGAAACATGGCAGAGCGCAGCAGTTGTTGGCCATGGAAAACAGCAAAACAGCAAATGCAAAAAGGCAACAGCAGAAGCACTCACAGCAGCAGCAGAGGAGGCAGAAGGCAAGCCTCTCTCCTTTCTTCATACTGTATCCAGGGGTCAAACTAGGGACCTTGTGCTTGCCAGGCAGACACTTATACCCCTGAGCTATATCCCAAGCCAAAGAAACATTTATTTATTTATTATTTTTTGTCTTTCTGAGACAGGTCTCACTATGCAGTTCAGGCTGGCCTTGAACTCACTTTTGTAGCCCAGGCTGGTCTCAAACTCACACTGATCCTCCTGCCTCAGCCTCCCAAGTGCTGGGACTACAGTTGTGTGCTATCATGCCTGGCTCCCCAAGGAACTTTTAAATGTGTGATGTAGTTGCTACTGCATACCCTGCTTTTTTGGCCATTTTCCCTGAAGGAACTTGCCATTATAGAAGAGGATCACATCAGGGGCTGTTATATTGTGTTTAGCAATTCTTTTCTGGCTCAACAAGTATGGAGAATTACTTGGTTCACAGCCATGTTATTCAGCCTCAATTTTTCTCGGGTAGAAAAGTAGAAGGGCTTACGGAGGAACATGTCTTTATTTGAATGGATGGTCCTTCTAGAAGTAGAGCCTGGTGTGTAAGGAGTTAGTTATCCGATAGCCATGGCTTCCTTTAGAAGAAATAAGTCCTGCTACAGGAGTGATGCTCAGCCCTGGAGCTTTGAAATTGTCAAAGTGAAGGAGCAGAATGCAATCTCAGATCTCAGGCCTACCCAGAACAATTCTAGGAGACATCTACATAGAAGAAAGTACAAGTCACACACTTAAAATTTCTGAAATGATAGCAACTGAAGTGAAGAAACAACTCTATCAGGCTATAGAAATCAGATCAGAAATAATCTCTCAGGTAAAAGAAGAAATGACAACCATAATGAAAGACTTACTTAGCATACCTAAAGAAGACAAACATTTTTTTTTTTTTTTTTTTTTTTTTTGTGGAACCAGGGATTGAACTCAGGCCCTTGCGCTTGCCAGGCAAGTGCTTATTCTACTGAGCTATCTCCCCATCCCCAAACAAACATTTTTAAAAAGAGAGTAGTATATAAAAATGCTGGAGAATGGGGCCAGAGAGATGGCTCAGTGGACTAAAGCACCTGCTTAGGCAAATGCAAGGACTGCTGTTCAATCCCCAGCACCACATGCTGCCCAGCCCCACCCCTGGGCACACTGAGCCTGCCACCAAGTCCTGGCATAGTGGTATACGCCTGTAATCTCAGCTCTGGGGAGGCTTAAAACAGAAGAATCACTATGAGTCTGAGCTGTGTAGTGAGACCCTGTACCAAATACATTAAAAAAATGCTGGAAACCTTGAATGAACAATAAAGGAAAAAATTAGAATGTATATCAAACAGATTCAAAGACATGTCTAGGCAATTAAAAATTCCATGGAAATCTGGCAAAACTGTTTGAATAAAACAAGATAAACTTTCTGTTATAGTTTATGTCTTGTCTCCCCCAAGCTTCATGCTATCATGGGGCAGGGACTTCTAGAGTCTGAGACTTGACCCATGATCCACTGGGATTATGTGTTTTAGTACTGATGGGATTATGGGTCTGAGTCCTTCTGGGATTATGGGTGTGGCCTAAGGCGGATAGGCTGAAGCAGAGAGCCTGAATGTGATATAAAGAGAGACAGAGAGACAGACTCACATTGTTGCTCTCTGCTCCCCTGGTTGGTCGGTTGCCTCTGTTGTGATTGTTGCTGTTCTGCTGCCATGAACTGGATGCTCTCTGCCCTGTTTCACTCAGCCTTGGGCCAGCTGAATTTGGACTGAAACCTTCAGTAACTGTGAGCTAAATAAACCTGTCCTTCCTTCATTTTGAGTGTTGGGTATTTGTCCCAGCAATGAGTAAAAAGTAACTAAGACACTTTCAGTCCTTGAAGACAGCATTTCAGCTAGCAATTTTGATAGGAAAGACCACTTTAAAATAAGAAGGCACCCGGAAATAACAAACAGCTGCAAAATGATTAAAAGAGAAACAATGTAAGATGGATGTCAATGAAAAAGCAAGAGTCAGCATGAATGACATAAAAAGATATTTGCAGAAGTAAGAGCAGAAAATGTCCCAGGCATGGGAAAAGAATCTGACATGCAGATAAGTGAAGCATATATAATTTCTCTTAGCTATTACCAAAATAAATCTATATTATGAAACATAATCAAGATCTCAGAAATTCAGCAAAAGAACAGAATATTAAAAGCTGTTAGAGAAAAGAAATAGCTCATCTATGAAGGAAACCCCTTCAGAATCACAATAGATTTCTCAACACAAACCATCAAGTCAAGAAGAGCTTGGTGGGGCCAGGGAGATAGCTCTGTGGCACAAGTGCCTGCCTGGCAAGTACAAGGTCATGAGTTTGACCCCAGTCTCACACACACACACACACAAACACACACATACACACACACACACACACACACACGGGGAAAAAAAAAAAAAAAGCTTGGAATGAAGTATTTCAGGTCCTGAAAGAATAACTTCCAACCCAGGTAAATGTACCCTGCAAAATTATCTTACAAAGTTAATGGAGGAATAAGATACTTCCACAACAAAGAACAACGAAAAAACCAAACCACCAAACCCAACCCTACAAAGATTACTGACATGTTCTAGAAAGAGGAAAAATGACACAACTCCAAGAACAACAATAGAAAGGAACAACAAAGCAAGGCAAGCAGTTAAACGGAGGAGAAAGTAGGGAACCAATAGCAGTAAAACAATATGACAAAGATAAGCCAACACACATCAGTAATAACCATTGATGTAAGTGGCCTCAGTAGACCAATAAAAGGAGGCAGACTGGCAGAATAGATCAAGAAAGAAGATCCAAGAGAATGCTGTGTACAAGAAACACATTTTGGAAGGCTTTTTGGTTAGCTCAGTGGTTTAAGTGCTTGCGCCAGCAATCCGGTCAGGCATAGGCACAGGGGACAGCGGTTCGATCCCCAGACCCACCCTTAAGGCAGCCTGAGCCAGCAAAACAAACAAACAAAAAATACATTTAGGGCTGGGGAGGTAGCTGAGCATTCTAAGTGCCTGCTTGGCAAGTGCAGAGACCTGAATTTGAACTCTAGTACCTCATGCCATGCTAGCCCCAGAATCCCAAGTGAGCCATGCTGGTCCCAAAACCGGGTATAATGGCACATGACTGTAATCCCAGCACTGGGGAGGCTGAGACAAGAGTATGACTACAAGTCTGACCTGCATAGTTCTGTAGACTCTGTATCCACTAAATACATATATAAATTTTTTTTTTAAATTTTTATTTATTTATTTATTTGTTTGCTTGTTGTGTTTGTTTGTTTCTTTATTTATTTATTTTGTGGCTGGCTCAGCCTGCCCTGGTGGTGGCGCTGGCGCAGCATGTGGTGCCGGGGATCGAACCGCAGTCCCCGCAGTTGCCTGAGCCCTCCTAAGCAGGCGCTTTAGACCACTGAACCATCTCGCCGGCCCCTAAATACATATATAAATAAAGAGAAAAAATTATTTTTAAGGAAGAAACATTTAGCTCAAAAGGAAATTCACAGACTCAGAGTCAAAGGATGAAAAACAATACTCCATGTGACACAAACCCAGAAAAAGGGAAAGCTATTCTGTTTGCAGACAAGGTGAACTTCAAACCAAGAAGGATCAAAAGAGATAAAAAATGTGACTATATATTTGCTAGGGGAAAAGTGCAAAATGAAGGGATAATAATCATATATGTATCAAATGCAGGAGCATCCAACGATATAAGACAGATTTCTTTTTTTATGTATTTAGTACAGGGTCTACAGAGTCTCAGTATGTAGATCGGACTTGTGGTGATTCACCTGTTTTCAGCCTCTCAAGTGCTGGGATTACAGGTGTGCTCCACCACGCTCAGTCTCAATCACCATCTCAGCTCGACCCAGGGGTGAGGCTGGCATGACATGAGGCTGGCATGACACACCAGGAATACCTCTGCCACTGTGCTCTTATAAGAGCACAACAGACACTAAAAATCAAATAAGGGGCCGGGGAGATAGCTCAGTGGAATAAGTGCTTGCCTGGCAAGCTCAGGGTCCTGAGTTCAATCCCTGGTACTACAAAAAAAAAAAAAAAAAATCAAATAAGCAATAACACCATCATAACAGGGGACATTAACACCCCAGTGTGACAAAGAGATCAACTAGACAAAAAATGATCAAAGAAATAACTAAACCAAACTTGTGCAATAAATAAATAAATAAATAAATAAATAAATAAATAAATAAAACTAAAGGGGCTGGGGAGATAGCTGCATGGCACAAGTGCCTGCCTGGCAAACGCAAGGTCGGGAGTTTGAACCCCAGTCCCGCCAAATAAAATAAAATAAAATAAAATAAACAAACTTGAACAAATAGATTCAGTAAACCTATACAGAATGTTCTACTCAACAACATCAGAATACATATTCTTCTCAGGCAGCACATGGGACATTTTGTAAAATAGACCATCTACTAGCACATGAGGCATGCTTAATTACATGCAAAGGAACCAAAATTATTACATGCATATTATCAGACCATAGTGCAATGAAATTGGTAATTATTGATAAAAGAAACTGCAAAAACTCCATAGACACCCTCCTAAGTTAACCAATGGATCAGAGATGAAATTAAAGCAGAAATTAAATAATATTGGGCCAGGGCCAGCAAGATGGTTCAGTGGTCTAAAGCACCTGCTTAGGAAAACTTAGGAACTGGAAGGACCGTGGTTCAATCCCTGGCACCACATGCTGTGCCAGCCTCAGCCCCAGGGCAGGCTGAGCCAGCCATAATACAAAAATAAATAAATAAATAAAATTTTAAAAAAATAAATAATATTGCGCTAGAGAGATAGCTCAGTGGCATAAGCACCTATCTGGCAAGTATGAAGTCTCAAGTTTGATCCCTGGCATAAAAAAATAGGAAAGGAAAGAAAGAAAAAAGACAAAAGAAGAAATTAAGGGCTGAACAAATAGCTCAGCGGATTAAAGTGCGCAGGGGCTGGAGGTTGAATCCCCGGGGCCTGCCATGCTGGCCCCACCTCCAGGGTGCACTGAGATGACAATTGCGACTGGGCATGGTGGCAGTAATGTAATCCCAGCTCTTGGAAGGCTGTAAACAGGTGGATTATTATGAGTGCGATCTAATAGTGAGACCCTGAACACCCTGTAGACCTTTCCCTGAAATACCAAAAAAAAAAAAAAAAAAAAA
>PVKN010003966.1:0-35105 GCA_004027915.1 Capromys pilorides | reverse complement strand
CTTTCTTGCCTTTTCACTAGCTGCAAGTGTGTCTTCAAGATCTGAGATTCTATCTTCACTTTCGTTCATACGATTTTGCCAGCTTGTGATTGAGATTTTATTTTCTTGTATATCTCTTTGATACTGTTTCATGCGATCTATTTCTTTCTTATATTGCCCAGTCATGGAATCCATCATTTTTCTATTCTCCTCTAATTTTGTATCAGTGTCTTCTTTAGAGGCGTTTATGAAGGCTTTCATCATAGTTATCCTTTCTTTTTCTACTTCAGAGATTATTTCTGCTCTCATTTCCTCTCCACCTTTCTGCAGTTGTTCCTTTACTTCAGATGCTATTAGTTTAGAGATGTCTTTTTATACATCAGAGGTTATTTCTGATCTGATTCCCTCTATACTTTTCTGAAGCTATTTTTTTACTTCAGACTTTAGTAATTCAAAGATTTCCTTTTTTACTTCAGAGGTTATCTCCAATCTGAATTCCTCTACATGTTTCTGCATTTGTTTGTTTACTTCAGATGCTACTAATTCAGAGATTTCAGCTGCATAATTCCGACTTTCTTCTATTTGTTCCGAATGGGCTCGAGACCTGAGGTTGCATTTTGCTCCTTGTCTGTATCATTCTATATAGCAGTGATCTCTGGCCTTTGGTGCAGAACTTTGGTGACGTGATGCCATTTGCACCTACTGGAATTTAGGTCCGGATCTACCAAGTTTGATCTGTCCAGATGTGCCTGGCTGGGTCTGGCTGCTGTGCTCAGTTTCTTCCTGCTGCAGCTTTTGGAAGACAGCCTTCTGTGCTCCTCTGGCAAGATGCTCAGCTCCTGGGTTAGCTGGTAGGGTCTGACCCCCAGCCTCTCTGCAGGGAATTTTACTTCGGGCTCCACAGCAGATGCTGGAGCTGGGTTCTGGGAGAGGAAGAAGCTCTGGTGGCACAAGGGTGCCGCCCTAGTGTTCCTGCCTATGTGTCCACCAGTCCTGAGCTGTATGGGGGCGCGGAGCTCCGGTGGTGGTGTGGGGGCGCAGGCCGAGAGGTCCCACCTGGGCACCCCCTGGTCGGTCTGTTGGTTGGGGCTGCTGAGGGCAGGGGCTGAGTTCTGGTGGAAGTGCGGGGGACCACAGGCCGAGAGGTCCTACCTGCGCACCCGCCTGTTGGTCTGTCAGTTGGTTGGGGCTGCTGTGCGCCTGCCAGTTGGTCTGTTGGTCAGGGCTGTTGAGATCGGGGGCTGAGTTCCGGTGGAAGTGCAGGGGGTGGGGCACAGGCTGAGAGGTCCTTCCTGTGCACTCACTGGTCACTCTGTCCTGTTTTTTTTTTTAGCAGGGTCTCTGTGTAGCCCAGGCTGGCCTCAAGCCCATAACCCTCCTGCCTCAGCCTCCTGAGTGTTGGAATTGTAGGCATGCACCCCGGTTGGCTTCACTTTTATTTTTGAAAGGTATTTTCATGCTGGAGAGTTCTTGCCTGGCAGATGCCAAGTCCCAAAGTTTGATCCCTAGTACCACATGCCTTGCCGGCCCCGGAACCCCAGGCACACCATGCTGGCTCTGGAAGTGGGTGTGGAGGCACACCCTGGTAATCCCAGTACTGGGGAGGCTGAGACAGGAGGATCACTACGAGTTTGAGCTGCGTAATGAGCCCCTGTATCATCATCATCATCATCATCATCATCATCATCATCATCATCATAATGAAAGATATTTTCCCTGACGATATAATTCTAGAATTTCAGTGTCCCTCTTAGTTTTTTTAAGGACTTCATCCCATTTTTATTGTTTGCAGTTTCTGGGGAGAAATCTGTGTTATTGTAGTTTTGTTGCCATCTTTTTTTCTGATGGTCATTTATGTTTTTAATATAGATGTTTGTTAAAAACTGATTAACTAAAAACTATCCTGAGAGTTCTTCAACAAACTGAAAATGTCTGTGTGTGTCTGCGTGTGTGTGTGTGTGTGTGTGTGTGTGTGTTAAGAATTGACCCACGTGACTGTGAGGCCTGGCAAGCTTGAAATCTGCAGGGTGGGCCGGCAGTCGGGAGGCCAGGGAAGCCCCGGGTTTACAAGACGGGTCCAAAGGCCAGCGCGGCGGGACTTCCTCTTGTGAGATGGAAGCTCAGACCTTGAACTGTTTGGATCGCGGCTCGCCCACATTTTGAAGGGAAATCTGCTTTAATAGAAATCCCCCCACTTACATGCCAGCGTCACCCTGAAATACCCTCACATAAACATCCAGAAGGTTGTGTGACTGCAGTTCTGCCTCTGGCTGCCCAGGAGAGTTGGCACAGAAAATTACCCAGCAGGTGGGCGTCTAAGGACACCAGTGTTTCTTAGCTTCTCTCTCTGGGGTTTTCGTCTGCTAGTTTTAACCATTCTAAGGGCAGCATTTCTCCTCCCAGAGAAAATTCAGTCTGGTGATCGTTGCTTTTCTTTTGCTCCTCTTTTGAAATAAAAACACAGACGGTGATTAGAGAACTCTGGTTCCCAGGGGTCATCTTCCAAGTGGCCTTGCGTAGCAGGTGACCAGAAAGGACGATAACCGTGCATGTGTGTGTATGTGTGTATGTGTGTGTGTGCGTGTGCGTGTGTGTGTGTGTGTGTGTGTGTGTGTGTGTGTATGGGACATGAGCCCTGACAAAGAGAGCCGGCTGCCCTATAAATCTCGGCAATCTGTGCCACCCCCAAGGGAGATTCCGGAAACCTGGGGGCCCTTCCCGCTCCCTGCCCAGCCCAGCCCAGCCGTGCAGTCTGACCTCCCTGGACTCACCCCTGAACCCACCTTTGCGGGATTCACGCAGGTTCCAGCGCTTTCCTTTTGGCTCCCTGCTGCCTGCCTTCCCCTTTGTATTCATTACCTCTTGCCGTGTACCGATTCCGAAGCTTCCTGGCTTGGAACAACAAACATTTCTGCGGGTCAGGAACAGTCGGCATCATTGTTCAGCCCAGTCCTCTGGCTGGGACTGTCTGCTGGGGCTGAGGCTGTATTCCCGAGCTCACACTCGGATGTTGCCAGGATCCAGTTCCTCACAGGCTGTCGTCTGAGGGCTCCATTGCTTTCTGACTGTTGGTCCAGACGCCTTTCAGCTCCTTGCCCTATGGCTCTTTTCAGAGGGCAGCTTGCAGTAGGCAACTGGCTCCCACCATGGAGAGAAGAGAGTACCAATAAGCCGGACAATAGACTTCCGACCCTCGGAAGTCACCTGCAGTCACCTGTTTCTGATTACTATGAAAAACCACCTGGGGGGGCTGGGGAGACAGCTCCGTGGCACAAGTGCCTGCCTGGCAAGTGCAAGGTCGTGAGTTTGAACCCCGGTCCCACAAAAAAAAAAAACAAAAAAAAAACCACCTGGGGCTGTCTAACACATTCAATATGAGGTTTGTTTAGCTGACAGTTTTGGAAGCTGCAAGTCCACGTTGCACAGTGCCTAGGAAGTGACGCTTCCCCGTGGTGCGCCACCCTGTTACGTGGTTCAGGGTGTGTGACAGAAGTTCTCATGAGATGAGAGTCAGAGAGAGGGGGCAGCCAGAGTTGTTCTTTTATAACCACAGTCTGTTGAGAACTGACTCGGAGTCCTGCAAGAACCACCTGAAGCCCTTCCTAGGGTGGAACCCCGCCATACTGCACCTCTTGCAGCACTCCCCAGAGGACCAAGCCCCAAACACATGAATCTTGGGGAGATCCGCTCACTTATGCCAAGACTGGGCACACAGGTTGCTGCCTGGAAATCTGCCTGCCCTCACAGCAGCCCAGATAGCCTCGTGCCGACTGGCAGCTGCTCCTCATTCGTACATGTGACATCCAGTGGCCACAGTAATGCACCCACTTAATGAGGAGTTTCTCTGACCCCAGTGTTCTTGGCATTGTCCGTGCCCTAAGTGAACAGTCTGCAGCTCCTGATATGGCAGTACAGAGAAACACTCGTCCCGCCGTGATGGGTCAGTGTCCCTTCTGGGCTTGTCTGCGAAGTGAAAGAACTCACTGGTGGATGAGAGAAAGAGAGTCCTCAAACTCAAGCCTTTTATAGACCAGGGTGAGAGACAGAGAAACGCGAGGGCTATTAGACTGCAGCCGGGACAGCCTCATCAGACTAAGCGGACGACGACGCTGACCACGCTGTCACAGCGCACTGACCAACAGCTCTTCTGGGTAGCGACCTTTCAGTGTAAGCCTGAGGAATGTAGCGGAATGTGGCAGTTACAAAGGAGGGCAGGTGCTCCAGGGAGACCATGAGCACAGACCAGGAAACGCATACACAGAGGCAGGAGCGGCTGGGAAGCCACCAGGGTGGCAGGGCCAAGCACCCGACGGAAGAGGACCAGGAAACACTGATCTTAGTAGCCAGTTGACATGTGGGGAGTAGGTCCTGGCCTGTGGCCTTGCTGTGTCCCTTCAACCTCCAGAGTCACCCTCTGCAGTCAGTGCACTATTGCAGCTGAAGAAAGCGAGTCAGTTGCAAGCTAATGCACATCTGAATCGTGACCAAGGCAGACACAAGCAGCACGGGGCCGCCAAGCATCCACATGTTCGACCTTGAGTCTGAGCTCAGGAGATCACCGAGGTACCTCGGGCGAGGGAATGATTGCAGGGGAGTAGGACAGGAGGCGGGGAGCCCACTTAGGAGAGGACAGTGATGTGGTGCTCTAGGGGCAGGAATGGCCGCCTGAGCTGAGGTGGGTAGTGGGGGAGGAGGGGGAGGAGGAGCGCAGGGCTTCTGGACGCAATTGCACAGAACAAGAAAGAGCCAGGGCGGGCACAAGGTGTCATCCTGGGACTGGCTAAACTGAGATGCCACAAACACAGGCCCGTCAGGCAGCTGGACGTGGGCTCAGGGAAGTAACAGAGCCAGGAGAACTGGCCGTGGCAAGAGACGGTGTGCAGAATGAGGGCCAACCAAGCACTCGGCATGGCCTGGCTATACACCCAGCAAGTAGCCTTGGATGAGTCTCCAGGCCTCTATTTCCCCACCTGCAAAATGGAAATGACCATAATATCCAGCTCAAAGAGTAGCTAGGACAGGGCAGCTTGAAGCATCAGAAATTCACTCTCTCAGAGCTCCTGCGTTCAGAAGTCCAACAGTGGAAGAGTCAGCAAGGTTGGCTAGAGATGGACAAGGAGAACCTGCCCACGCCTCTGCCCCGGGAGACTGCTGGAATAGTGGATGTTCCTCGGCTGGCAGCTGCATCTCTCCGGCCCTGCCTCTGTCTCCACAGGGCCTTTTCCCGTGTGTTTCTGTGCCTTGTCCTCTTCTTGCCAGCATGCCAGTCATGGGGTCGAGGGCCACCTCATGGGTTGAGACCTCATCCTACCTGAATTACGCTGCGAAGGACCGCTTCCAAGGCAGCTCCCAACCCGGGGCTCTGGTAGACCTGGCTGTGGAGGGACCCTCTTCATCTCCTCCTCTTGCTGTCCCAAGCATGGGACGGTGAAGAGGAGGCAACAGAAGGGACGGCAGAGGGGCCAGAAGCCTCCTGTGATTCATGTCCAGCCCAGAACAGACCTGCAAACTGCTTGGTGGGAAAAAGCAGCAACTCATCCCTGAGGGTGAGATTCCAATTTTATTTCTGGTTTAAACAAGAATTTGATGAACTGTGGGAGCTGGCAAACTTCATAGCAGGAGAACCCAGCTTGAGCAACAGCCTGGACCTGTGACTGCAGGAGACGTCCCGGCCTTAGGTCATAGAAGCAGGGGCTGGAGGGGCAGTGTGTGGAGAGCCTTGAGCCTAATGAGCAGCCGGAGCTCTGACTGCAGGCCATGCGGAGCCTGGAAGAAGCATGAGCTGCAAAGTAGAGACAGCAGTCTACTGACCGCCGCCACGGGCGTCACGGTGACCTCAGCACCTGCCACTCCGGCTTTCAAATCCCAGGCAGTCTCTAGGGCCACCTTGTGGCTCCAACCCCCGCTCACATTGCTGGACACACTCACAGCAGTGTGTGCGGGGACCTGCATTGTAACCGGCTGCATGTGAGAATCTGCTGGTCACTGTGAGAGCAGAAGCTCTTGTGAGCAGAGGTTTTATTTGAGCCGCCCCTCCCCTGGAGCACACACCACGGCCATTTGGAAAAAGATACAATTATCTCAGCTTCACAGCCTGCTCCAGAATAAACTCCGAAAGAATCGGACCTCCGAGCGTCAAGAGCGAAACTGCACAAGCGCTAGGAGGGGAGATGGGTGAAGAAGAACTGTCTAAAAACAGCTAAAGGGGAGGAAGCAATAGAAGACAGAGAAATGGGAGAACTCAACACAAAGAAAAAGCAAATTAAGAACAAAGGAAATAAAGTCTGAGGACAGAGGATAAGCTGAGATAAGACGCTTGGAATTTATATCCCGAACACCCCTTCCTATGGTGATATGCAAGGGACTAAAAAATTAACATAAAAACAGATCAAGGGAGGCATGGTGGCACAGGCCTGTAGCCCCAGCATTCAAGAGGCTGAAGCAGGAGGATCGCTGTGAGCTTGAGGCCTTTGTGGGCTACACAGTGGGTGTGAGGCCAACCTAAACTACGTAGTGAGACCCCATTCCAAAAAAACAAACCACCAGCTAATCACTTGATAGAAGGAAAGGAGCAGACGATGGCAACATAAAGGTCATAGTGAAAGAAATATGTGACTCTCAGACATTCTGAAAAGATGGCCTGACTCATCATAAAAGTAATGCAGGCTGAAGCTCTGAGGTACTGTTCCTGTCTTATCAGATTGGGGAAAATCCCCAAAGTGGACAGTCCACCTGGTTAGCAAGGCTGCAGGAAGCGGGTACTAGGCTTTGGGGTGAGGGGACAAAATGGTACAGCCTTGAATGTTGAAGACACTTGTAGATGCATGGCTCCGTTGGTACACCAGTGCCACGTCGTGACACACAGATACAGACACACACACACACAATCACGCATGCACGCATGCATGCATGCACGCACAGTTACTTCCCATGCAATCCTGGCTCATAGCTCAGTGCTGGACAATGACTCATCAGGCAGCAGTGTCCACTCGGCCCTAGTGAGGGCAGCCTGGCTGCACCATGCCACGGCAGATTCCTGTAGGTGAGAGGGGAGCTCCCATGGTAGGACAGGAAGCCAGCACAGAGCGAGGGGCCAGTAGGGCGTCCCCAGGCACGTGCACCCCTCAGCATGGCACTCTGGGGATCAAGCTCCCTGCACGTGGACCCTTGGGGCATGAGCCACATCCAAATGAAGCATCTGTGAATGAGAGGGAGAGAGGGAGGGAGACACATCTTCACGGGGAAGACAAAAAGCCCTGTCTTCAATGGAGAAGGAATGATCCAATCCTCACTGTGCAGCCATGTCCGAAATCTGTCAAGAATCAGCGATGGATGTTGATACCAGTAGGGAGGTTGTGGAGGACCGAATGTGTGGCAGAGCTCCGTAGCCTGTAATGAACTCACCCTTAGGATTCCAAGAGCTGGATGTCACCCCATTAACCAGGTGGCCAAACCTAGCATCTGTTAAGTGAGACAGCCTAATGTCGGCTCCTTCACGTGGCAGTGACAGCCACAGCTTCATCTGCGATACAGATTTGCCTAAAACATCTAGCTTGAATCTAAGTGAGCCCCGGGCCCAACTTCCAGTACAGGGTCCAGAAGAACAAGTTCAACGTCACCACAGGATGCAGTCAGACAAACCCACATGCAGGTTCAGAGTGTCCTGGGCTCTTGTAGAAAAAATGAGTATCAAAAGAAAGGAGTAGAGGGGCTGGGGAGATAGCTCGGGGTCTAAGCGCCTGCCCGGCAAGCACAAGGACCTGAGTTCGACCCTGGTACTGTATGCCATATTGGCCCTGGAACCCCAGGTGAGCTAAGCCGGCCACTGAAACTGGGCTTGATGGCACATGCCTGTGATCCAGAGCTAGGAGGCTGAGACAGGAGGATCACGATGTGTCTGAGCTGAATAGTGAAAGTAGACACTAAGTAGACAGTAAACAAATGTAGTTTTTAAACTTGCCTGGTTGACCCTGGAAGATACAAAAGATGAATGTTCTGTTATACAGGTCTGGCCTTAACTTGCCCTTGATCACCCAGCAGAAAAGCTTAATTACAAGGCATAGAACGCAGAGCTAGATTAGTATGATGAGCTGTAAGAGGCTTATACCAACAGCCTCCAACATTGCCAGTTTCACCGGTAACCCACTACAATTATGAAACGTTTGATTATGTATACAACTACTCCCTCTTTGTACAAAGAGAAAAAATTTTTTTTTGTTTTTTTCTTTTTTTCCTCCCCTACTAATATGGATTAGAAAATTTATCATGTCTACACCCTGTGCTCTGTATAACTACTATTAGATCAACAATATTCAATGTATCAATTATTATGAATGCACTACAAATGTGTTTGAAACTATAATATTGTTATTTCTTATTAAAAATAAAAAAAAACCTTGCCTGGTTCTTATTCTAACAGCATCTGGGAAAGAAAACAGGAAAATTCTGAAAGTGTGCACGTTGCCTGGCTATTTGACAGTATCAGTGAGTTATTGGTAATTTTTGTAGACGCAGTGAAAACATTGTAGTTGTATGATTGTGTAAGCAATATATTTTTAGGAGATATATATATTCAAATGTGGGTGGAGTGTCTACAATGTATCTTCAAAATGCTTTATCTCAACTAGACATATTATAGATGCTTCTATATGCATCTAGGCAGATAAAGCCTATTTGGCAAACACTGGTGTCGGCTGTTGGTGCTGGGAGGGGGTGTTCATTAGATATGGCTTCTTGGCTGTTCTGCTTGAAGTTTTTCATTATGAGAACTTGAAAAATATTTGACGATACTTAGGATATGCACATATATAATTTAGGGTAGGTAGGGAAGGAGAGCCTGAGGCCCCGTCTGGGACGGGAAGTGTTTTCTGGCTCTAGGTCTAGTTTTGTGTCCTCACACCTCTGCTTTCCCTGTCTGCGACAATGAAGGTCTCTGAGGTGACTTTGCACCTGTGTGTGTTGTTAAAATTAACAGTGGCAAAACACATAACATAGAGCTCACCGTGAGAGCCATCTTTAAGCTCAGTGATACTAAGAGCGTCTGCGCCCCCCACGCTGTCTTGGTGGGTGACTTACAAAAGCCTCTTTTCTGCTTTCTAGATGAGTTGATCAGGCACATTAAAACCAAACTAGATCAAAACAAAACAAACCTGCAAACCTGCTGGATGTGGTGCTGCAGGTCTGGAACCCCTGCACTGGGGAGCCTGAGACAGGAGGATCCCTGTGAGTTTGAGGCCAGCCGGGGACGTATAGTGAGTTCCGAGCCATCCTGAGCTGCAGAGAGTGACCCTGTTTCTAAAACAAAAGCCCAACAATCCCTGCAAAATCACAAACCGAAATGTCCCAAGAAATTCTATTCACATTGGCCTACAGATAAGTGGGTGCTCACGTAGAACTGTCAAGTTAACCAAGACATCCTTCAGTTCATACGACGCAAGTGAACTGAATTCAGTTCATACGAATTCACTCAAGTGAATTTTCAAGTGAATTAAAAAATCAATTTGATTTTCATGATGAGATTAAAACAGGGCTGGGGGACTAGCATGGCAGTGTAAGCACCTGCCTGGCAAGTGTAAGGGCCTGAGTTTGAGCCCCGGCACTGCATATTGTGACAGCCCTGGAACTCAGACACACAGTGCTGGCCCTGAAACCGGGCGTGGTGGTGCATGCCTGTGTTCCCAGCGCTGGAGAGGCTGAGACGGGAGTCTGAGCTGCGTAGCGAGGCCCTGTACCAAATACATACATACATACATACATACGTACATATTTTTTTAAAAAAGATTAAAATGGATATTGTTAAAACTGTTCACCTGCATGTTTCCAGGACGCTAGCCAGTTAGGATTATGTTTGTCTCTGTTAAAAACTTAAGATATGATGGCCATTGCTCTGTTTCAAGTGCAACAACTTTCACTGTTTCTTTTTGATTTTAAAAAAACCTAGCTGTTTCACGACCATCATTTTCATGGATAACCTAACAGAGTTCTTCAAATGGGTGAGTTAACAAACACAAATATTTACAATGAGACCTCTGAGTTGGTTGTAAGTTCTTTGAATGCTTTTTCTCAGAATACAATGTGTTCTTTCCTATCATTTTTATCATCGTTGTCATCACCACCGTCACCACCATCACCACCATCACCATCACCACCATCACCATCATCACCATCATCTAACACAAGTTCTTGGTGCACAGCGATCACACACATTGCGGGGAGCTCCATATGTGTATGTGGTGCATCTTAATCCTTGAGTCCCATTTCAACTCCCATCGCTCCCTGCTCCCTCCAGCGCTTACCCCATTTTCCATTTGCCAGTGTAGAATTAAAGATAAGTGATGGCAAAGAGGGAAGAGCCAGTGGTGGTGACACTCGTTTGTAATCCCAGCCCTCGGGAGGCTGAGGCAGGAGGATCACTGTGAGTTTGAGGTCAGCCTGGCCTACACAGTAAGACCCTCTCTCAAAAAAAGGAGCTTTTCTTCCTTTTTAAAAGAAGCAGTTTTATTTTATTTTAATTAATTAATTTATTTATTTATTTATTTTATTATGGCCAGCTCAGCCTGCCCTGGGGTGGGGCAGGCGCAGCATGTGGTGCTGGGGATTGAACCACAGTCCCTGTGGTTGCCTAAGCTTGCCTAAGCAGGCGCTTTAGACCACTGAACCATCTCGCCAGCCCCAAAAGGAGCTTTTTTTCTAATGCGAGGGGAAACAAGAGATTCAGTGAAGTTGAAGGTGTAGAAGGGAAAAAAGATGAAAAAAAGAAAATCAAAAGGAAAAATGGAAGTTAAAATGTTAAAGCATCAATTGTTAAATATGAATTCATGCATCTTCTCTTAAAATTAACACACAGACAGTATGTTTCGAAAAATGAAGCTGTAGGTGATTTATCTCACAGGAATGCATGTACAGAGCACCCTCGGGTGTCTGCCTGGAGGCCACAGGGCCGCTGACCCCGGGTCTCAGGGGAGGCTGAAGGTGACCTGGCCCTGTCCTTGGAGCCCAGAGCCGGCAGGTAGAGAACAATGCCCCTCCTTCAGTGGCTTCTGGTGAAACTGCAGCCTGAGAAAATCTGGAAGGGCAGCAGGGACATGCAAAAGAGATGCAAACTGGGTGCAAATCGCAGCAGGGCAGGCCGGGGCTCCCAGCATCGCCCCCCGCCCGTGCCCACAGTCCCCACTTTCCTTGTGCTCATGGGCGCAAGCGTGAGCCCAGGGCCTGCAGGAACAGGGTGCTTTTTCCCAGGCGGGCTTGTTTTTCTAGCTCTGCATGGTCTCGAGGTCTCCTCAGTGTTTGTCCTTCCTTAGACACTTTGTCTCGTGGGCATGGACACCCCTGAACACGTGGGATGTGGTGGCCTCAAGGTTAGGGGTCCTACACAAGGGGGGCTACCTAGAGGGCAGGTACTGAGGACTTGACCCCACAGCTGGCTCCTGATCACACATGTGCACACACATGAACACACGGCATGCTGGGAAGGCACATCCTCACCTTCACAGCTCGCTCTGACTGAGCTATGCACCAGTGCTGTCCCAGCAAGCAGGGGAGCGGCCAGTGACCACTGGATCTGGCTGGAGCCAGCCCCCACCCCCCCTCAGGGCGGTGTGGTTGGCCACACTCTGGCCACCACGCCTGGAGGCCGCTGCTTGGTTGCCCTTCTCATGGTCTACTGATCCCATTCCTGTCATTCCAAGGCCCCTCAGCCTCCTGAGAACCGACAGAGGCCTGTCGGGCTAGACCCTTGTCCTGGTAAGCGATTGCTTAGAGCGGCAGTGGCGAAGCTTCTGGACTCGCGTGCCCGAACTGCAGCCCCAAACCCACCGTGGGCCCCAGGTGCCGACCCTGAGATCCAGCTCAGCACTGAGGTTTTCGTTTAAGAGACGGACAACTCGTGCAACTCATGACGTCAGCACGCAGCAGGCCCGGCGGCGTGTGGCAGGGGCGTGCGTGCCTCGGGTTCACCCTCCCTGGCCCTACAGCATGAAGGTCCACGCCTTCGTCCCCCACCCACCCGGGGCAGCAGCCTTGGAGGGAGACTGCCGGGCGGGCGGGCGGGCGGGGGCGTGAGGACGTGCGGGCGGGCGTCAGGGGAGTTCACGGGCAGCGAGCAGCTGTCAGGCGTTCCATTAATCATCAACCTGACATGGAAATAAGCGTGGCGTGGGCGACGGGAGCCCACGAACGCTGACCACCACTGGCCACTGCCGGAGTGTTCCTGGGAGGCCAGGAAAGGGAGAAGGGACAGCCTGTAGCCAGCTGGTGGAGGTGACTGCCGAGAAGCTCCGCTCACACCAGGAGAGCGCGCCCTAACGCTCGCGGGATGCGTTTGCACACACGCTCCCACGCGCTGCCCCCCATGGTGCCGACAGAAGGGTCACCCTCAGAGCCACTTCACAGGTGGGGAGACTGAGGCTCAGGAGCTCCTGACTTCGCGGGGACCACTGGTGGGTGCCAGGGCTGGACAATAATCCCCCAATGAAGCTGTTATTCCACCCACAAAGACCTGAATCATTCAGTGTCACCGGGCCTGCTAACTGCCACCAAGGATTTGTGTTTTGTGAAAGGAGATATCTAGGCCAGGTGTGGCGGCGCATACCTGCGATCCCAGTGCTCTGGGAGGCTGAAGCAGGAGAGCTACAAGTTGGAGCCCAAGCTGGGCAACTTAGTGAGACCCTACCTCAAAATTTAAGCAAAGAAAGGAAAAGGCTGGCATCGAGCGCGGCCAACGATCCTGGGTCAGTCGCCAGAGAGGGGTGAGGAAGCCGAGGCCTTGGTCCTGGCTGTTTCTTAGTTGCTAGATATCTTTGGGAATCATTCCCTAAGGGGCCTCAGTTTCCCCTTCCGAAGCCCCAGGTAGCTCCCCTGCCCCTGGGCCCTCCCTGGCCGCTGCTGTAGGAGACTCTGTTTCCCTGTCTTGTCCACTCAAGCTGTGACACGTGTGCTAGGTGGCCAAGGCTGATGGCCCAGGGACTTTGGGAGTCCCTTCTGCCCCTGGGCAGCAGATGCATGCTGGGGTGGAAAGTGGGGCTTGCAGTGCTGCTCGACAGCCAGCAGGGGCTGCGGGCCCATCCCGACCCTCCCCCTGGAAAGCCCGCACCCCAGAGAATCCCTTGCCTGTGCGGGGCAGCTCATTCCCCCCGTGACTGTGTTGCTGCGGCACGGGGAGCTGAACGGAGGGCCTCCACCCTGAGCTCCGTTCCCAGCCCTTGTTTATTTTGGGACAAGATCTCTTGACTCACTACACTGGTCTGCCTCAGCCTCCCAGAATGGTGGGATGACCGGTGTATACGCTGTCGTCCCGCCTGGCCAAAGGGTTTTGATTCTCATGAGGAAAAGGAAGACTTCCTGAGGAAGATTCCAGCGAGATGATGCCACAGAGTGGAAGGAACTGCTGGATGCCGCGATCATCCTGCCCTCCTCTAACGCTGGAAGTAGGGTGCAAGGGTGCCAGGGCTCGGGGAGGCACCAGAACCAGCAGCGTTCCACTGCTCCCCTACTCCTGGCCTGGCCCAGCACCCCTGGTGCCCACCCAGCTGTCCCAAGGCCATCTCTCCTCCCTGTTCTTCTGAGGACCCAGCCACCCAGGAAGTGGACACAGCCCAGAATCTCGCTCCATGGTCGCCATTTCCAGAATGTTCCCCGGCCCCATCTGAGATGGCTCTGGGCAGGGAGGGAGAAGGGCCATGCTCGCAGTGGGGTGGGAGGGGACACTCGTCTAACGTGGGGACGTAAGCGGGAGAGTGAGAAGGTCAACCCAAGAGTGGGAGTGAGAGGAAGAAAGGAGGGAGAGGGAAAGTGCAAGAAGAGAGGAGAGCGAGAAAGGAGAAACTAAAACTATGCGCTCGTCGTTGTCGAAGCAGAGTTAACGGGAGTGGGGCAGGGGCGAGCCCATATTTTTTTTTTTTCTCATTTCTTCCTTTACCACTCATGCATTCGGCCTGCCATTTCGCAGGGGACTGTTTTCACACATGCGCTGTGTGGCCACCCAGTGAAGTGGCCCCGTGGGCAGCGCAGGGCGTGGGTAGCTGACCTCGACAGCCCGAGGTCTCTGCCACCCCATGTGGCATCCTGAGCCGTCTCCATGGAGACGTTGGTGTGTTCACAGCGCTTTCCATCCATCCGTCCAGCCATGCCTTTGTTTCCCCAGGCCAGCTTTTACAGGCGCTGGGCCAGCACCTCCCCACCCTTGAGGAGCCGCTGTGTCACTGGCCTTTCTGTAGTCAAGGCTAGAAGTGCCTAGGCCCAGATAGGGAACCATTCCCCTCACCACACACACACTTGGCGATTGGTGCTATGATGTGCTCGGGACCAGGCTGGGCCAATCAGAGTCATTCCGAGGTCTCTTCCTGAAGCTAGGGATGGCCAAGGAGGTAACTTGGCAGAGGTGACACTTCCACTGAGACATGAGTGGTGAGGAGTGAGCGAGGGGAGGCCCAGGAGTTAGGCCGCTCAGGCAGAGGGGACACCAAATGCAGTGTGCAGAGGCGGCAGAGAAGGAGACTGCAGACAGCATCACGGAACTCCTGGATCCAGCCACGCCGGAAGCTGAAAGCTTTCGCTGACAGGAAACAGATGTTTTGTTGTTGCTAGAGGCATTTAAGTTGGGTCTCTCAGGACTGGGGATATAGCTCCGTGGTGTAAGTGCCTGCC
Source organism: Capromys pilorides (assembly GCA_004027915.1). Taxonomy (NCBI): domain Eukaryota; kingdom Metazoa; phylum Chordata; class Mammalia; order Rodentia; family Capromyidae; genus Capromys; species Capromys pilorides. The sequence goes on along the minus strand of PVKN010003966.1, from coordinate 20,483 downwards.
TGGCAAGTGCAAGGTCCTGAGTTCGATTCCTGCTACTGCACGAATAATAGATGATAGATAGATATTTAGATAGATAGATAGATAGATAGATAGATAGATAGATAGATAGGAGCTCAGCGAGTTGGATCTAAAGAAGTGCTGTTATGTGGAAAAGTGCCAAGCTTGTGAAAAGCGTGGAGGACACTGTGAGCATGGGAGCCCATACCTATAATCCCAGCGCTAGGGGGGCTGGTATGGGGAATTGCAAGTTTGAGTTCATCTCGGGCCACTTAGTGACTTCGCCAAATCTTGTGTCAAGACCAAACAAGCTCAGAAGGCCCTGGGTTCAACTCCGGTATCAAAGTAAGAAGCAGAAAAAAGGGAAAAACCTTGAGTGCCGCTGCCCGAGCGGAGGCTTTGCTGCACAGGTAGAGGGAATCGAGGAGGGCTTTCAGCCACGGAGGAACCTCTGCCCTTTCCCTCTCACCTCTCGCACGTCTAGGCCTTGGGTGCCCATCCTCGGCCCACACTGAAGCCCCCCGCCGAGGCCTGGCCGCCAGCTCTCTGCGCATGCGCGGCTCCTCCTCCTGCCCTCCATTCGCAGCCAACAGCCTGGCCTCAACCCCAGCGTCTCTTCCTGTGCTCACCCCCACCCACTCCCTCTCCCCGGCCCTGGGGTCCTCCTGCTTCCCAGATGGTGTGTCGCAGGGCCTGTCACCCCAAATGTACATGTAGGTCCTCTTCCAAGACCAGGAAGGAGCTCCTGGGGGCTTCTGCCTGGTTCTAGTTTGCAAAATTCTCCCGGGATGTGTGTTGGAACAGAGACAAAGTGAGACAGCATTGAGCGACAGCAGCTTCGGGAGGCGGGAGGCGGGAGGCTGTAGGGATGCCCTGCGCCCTTGTGAGGAGGCGGATGGAGAGACCGCACTTCAGCCTCGCTGTCTCTTCTGCAGCATGGGACACAGCACTGTCCCTTTCTGCCACACGGGGGCACAGTGAGGGACATGATGCCGAAGCAGAGACAAGACAACCGGCACCTTGGTCGTGGATGCCCACCTTCAGAGCTCCAAGAAATCCATTTCTTCTGTTTTATAAATGACCTAGACTGTGGTGTTTTGTTATGGACTAGGACAGAACCCTAGATCTGGGCCCTGCGGGTGCTCGCTAGACATGGCAGGAGGGAAGGAGCAGGGGCAGGTAGGGGTCGCAGGGCACCTGAGCTGAATGAATGAATGAATGAATGAGCCTTCGGGGACACTGACCCCTGCAGAGGGCTTCAGCACTGGCTCTGGCTCTGCTGGGGTGGGGGAACCCTGGAGGGAGGACCTCAGGGACTCTAGGGAAGGCGGGCCTCCCCGCTGCCTGCGACCTGGTCCAGGAAAGGTCAAGAGTCCAGTACTCAAGGGGCAAGTGCTGCCGACCCTACAGCTTTAGATTGGCAGTTGAACTAGGTCTGTCCCATGCAGTGGTTCTGTGTCAGAGCCATGTACCCCTAGGGAGGGAGAAAGCGTTTGGTAAAGCTGGGAGATGGGAAGCCGTTAAAGATGGCAATGAAGGCTTCGGGGTGTTTAGGAAGCGTTTACATACAATGAGCCGCAAAGGACAGGCCGGCTTCCCAGGGCCAGGCATGGACCTGCGGGTGCAGTGAGTCACTGGAACCAGGAGGAGCTGCCCGGCGGCGAGGGAGAGGTTCGAAATGACCTTTTTGTTGGTGAGCTTTACTGCGGGAAGAGCATCAGTGCCACTTCATGCTGGAGACCACTCGACCTGCCCAGCCTCTCCTAGCACCTCTCCTCTCCCCGGGGTCCTGCGTTGTGAGCCCCAGTGGGTGGGTGGGGGGGGCTCCAGGGCTGGGCCAGCCGCAGACAGGCGAGGCCAGAAACACCCCTTTCCCTGCACCTCGAACCTGAACCTTGGACTTGCAGTTGAAATCCGGGCTTCCTGTCATAGTAGTCGGGCTAGGGCTGGCTTTCTTTCTGTGGGAAGTGTAATCTCCCCAGCGCCGGCTGCGAGAACATGCAAATCAGCTAACAGTGCTGTCTTGTGGGCTGCTCTGGGTATGCAAAACCTCGTGAAATAAATCACTCGTCCTGAGAGCGGGCGGGAGCCTGGGCAGAGCAGGGCGGCCGGAGTGGAGGGTCAAGGGATGGGGCTCCACAGCCACGCTTGCTTTCTTTCTTTCCCCTGGGGATCCAGGCTCCCTGGGAGCCGGACCTAGCCACCTAGCCGAGTCGTATCCCTTGTGCCACCTGCAGGTGGCAACCACGCTGGCCCCAGGCCCCTGCACTCAATCTGTACCCAGATCCCAAACTCAGTGCCATGCCTCCTGTGCTATGGTCATGTTGGGGGGCAGGAGAAGGTGTTTTTTCTGAAACAGGCTCATGTGAGGACACGTGGATCAGCTCCCTGAAGCGGGAGGTCCCTGCGTCCCTGAGCCCACGCACTACATTTAGGAAGGGATGGAAGGAAGGAGGAGGGAAGAGAGGAGGAGGAGGCAGAGGAGGGGAGGGGAAGAGCAGAGAGAAAAGGGGAAGAAAAGGAAGAGGGGGAGGGGGCACAGAGAGGCTGAGGGAGAGATAGGAAGATGAGAGAAGGGCGGCAGGAAACAAGCGTGGAAAAACCCGAGAAAGTTATGGTTTTCTGCGCACCAACTCAGATACTGCATACAAACAGACGTTCTCGAGTTCAAATGCGTCGCTGCAGCCCTCCGGGCCTTTCCTTTCGTCCAGGTGCTACTGGACGTTGCTGGAGGAAGTTTCCTCTGAGAGCTCAGGGGTTGAGCTGCCAGCCTGCGCGGCCCCAGCGCTGGAAAGTTTTGATAAGCAAATGCGGCCGGTCGCGCACACTCTCCATTGGCTGCCGCTTCGCCGCCAGATTTTGACACAAATAATCAGATTGAAAATCAGGGAGGGGAACAGAAGAGGAAAAAAAAACCCATAGAGACACAGAGAGAGAGAGAGAAAAGGAGAAGTATCTGTTTGTTCAGGGAGTCGTCAAGTTGACAGAGAGGAGAGCTGTAGGTTGGTCGGCTGGCCCGTCGGGACAGGCTCTGGGGTTCCCACCACAAGGACCCTCGGAGGGGCTCTGCAGGAGCAGCCCGCAGGTGAGTGCTGAGGAGCCCCACTGCGTCTCTCCTTAGAAATTTGCATGTCCGACTGTGAACTTTTTGGAGTGGAATGCCTTGTTCCTTTTGTAGTTAGAGGAAGAAGAATGTGGGCTGGAAAAATGTCCTTTTGCGGACACAGCTTTGTCCCTGTGAGAGGTGATGAGGACAGTCCTGTCCGAGATGCCCTGTGCTTGTGTAGGACTCAGACCTCTGCCAACCTCGACTCTGAGGGGACAGATAGTGCTCACACGGGACCTCCCAGCAACCTGTGCAGTCCACATGCGCGTGTGGAGGGGCTTGAGTTGGGTTTCTTTGTAGTACAGAGCCCCCGGGCCCCGTGGTCCTAGGCAGCTATCACAGAAGTTTCCTGGACACTTTGGGGGTCAGATGCCCTCCCCGCCTGAGCCCTGTGGGGAGAAGCCCTGACTGTTTGGCCTCCAGAGGAATAGGACTATGGCTGGCACAGAGGCTGCTGCCTGGAGTCTCTTTCCTGTGAGATTGTCCTTTGCCTTTTCAAGAAAATAGTTGAGTCCGCAGGCATTGGGGGAGAGATGCTCCTAACAGGGTTTGTTAAGGAGAATTTTATAGGTGTGAGCCTGAGGACATTTTCAGGGGGGAATGGTCTGCAGCTTTGGAAAATTTTGGGGGACAAATGAGGTGACAATCTGTAGTTGGCACTTCAAAAGCGGACTGGGTTGCACCTGCTGCTCCCCTGCCTGCTTCTGAGGTCTTCAGGCCTGGCAGTGTTGACTTCTGCATGCTGCTGAAGCAGTTCTTGGGGTGTGGAGAGGTGCTCCCAGCTCTTCCCAGCCCTCAGTTTTGGGGATCAGTGCGCTGACTTCCCTGCAGAAAGCTCTTTGGAAGCACAAGAGAGCTGTACCTGACTTAGATTTGTTGACTGAGTCAGCCAGAAGCCCCCAGGGCACTTCTAGAGAGCAGGGGGAGGTGGGTGAGGGTTGATGAGCCGCTCAGGGAGCCCATCAGGGGCCATGGGAGCCCTGCTGGCCAACCTACGCACGCAAGGCCTGTCCAGCCATGGCAGAACGTTGTCCCCCTTTGTCTGGAGAGAGGCTGAGGATCTGTTTCTTTCCAGGAATTCTGGCCAATGAAAGTTGCTCTGGTCTCTGTGACTAGCACAGACAGGAAGTAGTTCCAGGGCTCTTAGTGTGATAAAACTTGTTATTTTGGCTTTTTTCCCCCTCTGTTCTGAGGCTGAAATCCAGGGCCTCGTGCACGCTAGGTCATACTTAGCTACCTTCCCAATCCATCCCCATCCCCACCCGCACGTGTAAACTCCTGGGTCCCAGCAGTTCTCCTGCCTCAACCTCCCAGGTAGCTGGGACAGGTGCATGACCCCGTCCGTACCCAGCTCATGGTAACCACTTTTAAGTGTGCTGTTCAGTGAATCAGGTGCACTGCTGTCGCCGGGGGCCGTCACCACCGTCCATCTCTGGAGTCGCTTCTGGTACGCCGCGGCTCCACACCTGTGGACCACTAGCTCTTCTTGCTCGCCTCTATCCTTGAATCTACTTCAGTGCCTACAACATTTGCCCCCTCCAGACACTCCCGTGTGGGTCCCAAATTGCCGGGCCTCTGCACGGGTGGCTCCTTTCTCGCAGCATGATGTCCCAGGCTCATCGGGCGACGTGGCCCCTTAAGGTCTTTTCTTTCTGAGGCCAAGCGATCCATCCCGTGGTAGGCAAGGACCACAGTTTGCTTACGCGCTCATGCGTGGCCGGAGCCGCTCGGTGGCTTCCATTTCTTGACAGGTGGGAGTTGAGCTGCTACACCTTTGGACATGCAGACCATTCCTAGCAGGCCCTTCTCACTGATGTGGGGTTTCTACCCAGGCGTCGATCTGTGTAGTTGGCAAACGGAGTCCTCTGCCACAGTGACATGAATTCATCTATCCACGACGCCTCTGAAGTGGAGTTTGGTGTGTGTTTCTCCTGTAGCCTTTTGGAGTCTTTAAACAGGAGGAAGCACAGGGTCCCCCGTAGCAAGCCCCGAGGTCAACCCCATCTTGCCTAACCCTCCTGAACAGAGAACCCGTGTGGCAAGGGTCTTGGTCAAGGTGGGTCAGGCCCTCCCTGAAGAGCAACGAATCCCACATGGGATTTTAGAGCAAAAGGGAAGTTTAGAAATCTTTTAGCCTAACCGTCTCATTTGAGAGATAGGGAAGCCAAACCCAGGTCAGTGGCCGATGTGGTCACAAGCTCCAGGTCACAAAATCAGGCTCATTCCCTGGGCAGCATGAGCAAGCCGCCCCCTTACAGGAAACCTGAAGCCGGCTCTCCCTGGAAGTTGGGGTGCAGGATGCCGCCAAGTGCATACCCAGCCCCTTCAGGAAGCACCGGCCGAGATTCTGGCTCAGGATGGGGGGGACCCTCTCTCAGGATGGAGGGCTATGAGGAGATGTTAACTCAGGGCCTCTTTCCGGAGCCCCGATACCATCAGCGCCTCTGTTTTGTGAAGAAATCCGGAGCTTCTTTCACAATCTCTGCTCTTAGCTGCTTCTCAGAACCGTGTGAATCAAAACTGAGTGTTAGTTAATTAACTACAGGATAGGTGATTGGTTCCTGTTTTTTTTTTTTTTTAACTCCTCCAACAGGGGCCAGAAGGAAGTTCCCTGAGTACATCTGGCTCCCACTGTAGGCTTGGGGGCTTGGGCGTGGGTTAGCTATGTCACAGGGCCTTCGCTGGGCTGAGAAGGAACACCTAGAAGGAAAGGGGAGGGCTGGGTGCTCAGGGAGACCACCTTTCTCCCACAGGGGACCCCAGAACCCCGGGCCTGTGCCCCTGTGTGTGTGGAAAGTGAAGGCTGGACAGCTGCATGAGGCCCATTGACCCAGGCTCACCTTGGGTTCAAGCTCTTGTGGGGAATCTGCTCCTCACTGCCCTCCCACTCCAATCCTGAGGGACCCCAGGTGGAGCCTTAGGAATCTGGAAAGGGCTTGGGGAGCCAGGAAAGTTGGTTTCTCAAACCTCTGTCCCATCACCCCGCTCCTCCACTGCCCCCGTGTCCCCCGTGTCCCAAGCCACTCCCATCCTTGCCATGCAATTGTGGGTTGGACTGACAGACCCAGGCTTGCCCGGACTCAGGCATCTCTGGAGTTTCCTGAAATAAGTGTTTGGAAGAGGAAGGGTTGTGGGGAGCCCATGGGGGGAGGGGAGGCTGGAGAGGAAAGAGGTGTCCCTAGAAGATAAGGCTGCCTGCCTCTGAGAGGAAGGGACTCCAGGGGCCAAGTCCCGCTGCTCCGTTTAGAGCTCAGGGCATGGAGGGTCTTGAACAAGTGCCTGGTTCCCTGGGGATCTTGGTGGCCCTGATCCAGGGCTGGTTTGTCCTTGAAGTGCTCCTGCTGTGGGCTGGGGGTTGGGGATGTGACAGTTCTGCACTTCCTCCTGGCCCCTGAAGGACCTCTCTGGTGGCCAGAGACACCACCACAGTGGCATCTGCACCTGGTCAGTGGCAAAGCCCCCCAGCTGCCCCACTGAGCCCCACTTCTCCATAATACACAGAGACCCCAGGAGCTCTGTGTGGATCAGGACCCCACCTAGCAGATGGGGCCCCAAGGCTCCATGATAAGTGTCCCCCTCCCCCCGGGAGGCTCTGGCCTGGCCCCCTTCTGCCTGGCTATGGGCCCAGACTCCAAGGCAGGACGCAGGCTGTCTTTTCTAATCTCCTGCTTCCCGGCCCCCTCCCTCCAGTCCTTATCACCTAGGTTGTTGCTCAGGAGCAGCTGAAATCCCTTTCCCGCCTTGAAGGGGGCTATCGTACTACACCCTGTGCGGCACTGATGGGGTGCGGCACTAATGGGGTGCGGCAGGGCTCTTCAGCACAGCTTGGAGGTGGGGGCCCGGGAGATGCTTGTGTCTCCTCTCAGGGGAGGGGTTCTGACGCAGGCAGGAACCCTGCTTCCGGGGCAGGTGTGGTGGCGGGGTTCCCTTCCCTCTGGGAGCTGCTATAACGGGTGAGTACAAGGTGGATGGCTTGTGAAGCATGGAAGGTCATCTTGTGCCAGCTGTGGGCGCAGAGGGTCAGCAAGGCAGGTCTCTCCAAGGTCTCTCCCAGCTCCTGGGGGCTGCCCTGGCCCCTGGTGGCCCTTGGATTGTGCAAGCCAGCTGGCCTCCTCCCCGTGAGTGTCCTGGGGGCCAGGTTTCCACCCTCTTTACCAGGCCACCGATCAAAACCCACCTGACCCGGGTGTGACCTCATCCCGACGTGGCTCTGTCTCAACAAAGGCTCTGCCTCCCCTCAGCTAGAGAGTCCGCAGGTCCAGGGGGGACACGGGATTCTACCCAGAGCATGGCAGATGGCGGGAGGAGGGTCCACGATTCAGAGGAATATTGTCCTCTTGTCTACTTTGTTTTCATGGCCCTGGGGAGGGACCCAGGGAAGCTCTACCCTGAGCTCCATCTCCTCAGCCCTTTGACATTTTTTTCTTGTCCCTCTCAGTATTACCACTCGTCTCCCCTGCAGGGGACACAAGCTGAGGATGCCACGCTCCTTCCTGGTGAAGAGCAAAAAGGCGCACACCTACCACCAGCCTCGCACCAAGGAGGAGGACCTGGTTTGGTCTCCTGCCCCAAGCCCTGGTGAGTCGGTGTCCTGGCCTGGCCTCCTGCAGCCCCTCCCTGCCTCAGCCTCTGTTTTAGTTACTTTTTACTTGTTGCTGGGACAAATACTGACACTCAAAATGAAGGAAGGAAAGGTTTATTTAGCTCACAGTTGCTGGAGGTTTCAGTCCATATTCAGCTGGCCCAAGGCTGAGTGGAGCAGGGTAGAGAGCATCCAGTTCATGGCAGCGGGACAGCAACAAAATGGTGACAGAGGCAACCAACCAACCAGGGCGCAGAGAGCAACAGCCAGCATCTGTCTCTCTGTTTCTCTTTATATTACATTCAGGCTCTCTGCCTCAACCTATCCGCCTTAGGCCACACCCATAATCCCAGAAGGACTCAGACCCATAATCCCATCCATACTAAAACACATAATCCCAGTGGATCAAGAGTCAAGTAATCTCAGCGGTACTCAGACCCATAGTCCATCAGTACTAAAACACATAATCCCAGTGGATCATGACTCAAGTCTCAAACTCTAGAAGTCCCTGCCCCATGACTGCATGAGACTTTGGGGGGAAAACTAGACATAAACTATAACAGCCTCCCGAAGTGATTCTCTTCCTAACCTGGAGGCAGGAGTTCATAGATGTTGATTGAATGAATGAATGAATGAATGAATGAATGAATGATACCCTTGCCTTTGCTGACCCTGTGGGTATGGGCCCTTAGGGTTCTGTGCCTGCATTACTGTGGACATAGGGGTCCCAGGTGGAGGACCCACCAAGGGTGCAGTCCAAGGTGCTCCTGGGGTCCTCCCACACCACACCCACTGGGCAGAGCCCCACGTGGAAGCAGCCAGAATCAGCAACAGATTTGGGCTCCCTCGGGGCCCCTGGCTCCCTGCAGGTCTCCCTGAAGTGGTGGCAGGGTGACCCCAGGGTCTCGTTTCCTCACAGGGGCTGGGGACCAGGTTCTGAGCAGCAGCCCTGCCCTGGGCACGATGCTTCCAATCCCGAACTCCGACTGGAAAAATATGAAGTGGCAGCCAGAGCTGGGGCCAGAGCAGAGCCTGCCCAGGGCAGCCGTGGGGCCAGGTAGGGGCCCACCCAGGGCCTGCCGGTATCCCAGCCATCCCCCAGGGAGAGAGGAAAATGGGTGCCGAAGCAGGGCCCCTTGGAGTCACCAGATGCCACCTGGAACCCGTGGCTTGTGCTTGATAGCTTGTCATGGAAGGACATTCATTCCCAGAGGAACAGGGTGGGCAGCAACCCAGAGTAAGGATGGATCTTCTGGGCTGGAAAACTGCAGAGCCACTGGAAGGATGTAGCCCCCAGAAGTGGGTGTCTGGGGTCGCAATGAAGCCCTCGACCGCGGTCACCATGGTGGTGCGGGGCGGCGGTGGTGCTGTATCAGAGGAGACCTGTCTTTAACTAAATTGCTGAGTGTGTGCCTTTGTCTCCGCAGAGGGGCCCGCAGTGGCCTCCCGACCCCAGGACTCGCCGCTCTCCGACTCGCCCCCTTTCTACAAGCCCAGCTTCTCCTGGGACGCGCTGGCCTCGTCCTACGGCCACGGCTACCCACAGGCGCCGTCCACCATCCAGTCGGCCTTCCTGGAGCGCGCCGTGAGGCTGTACGGCAGCCCCCTGCTGCCCAGCGCCGAGCCGCCCCTGGACTTCAGCCTGCGCTACTCCCCGGGCGTGGACACGTACCACTGCCTCAAATGCAGCAAGGTGAGGGGCGGGCGCTGCCCCGCGGGCGGCCGTGACTCGCTCGGGGTGCCCTGGGCTGCCGACCCTAGAACCTGCTAGGAAGGCGGATTCAGGGCCGTTGTCGTCATCATCCAGCGGGCCCCGACCGTGTGCCTGGCCCTGTGCGGGGCTGGCGTTCTTGAGCTCCAGGGGTCGATGGAGACCTAGGGACCAGAGAGGGTAGGACAAGACCTCACAGCAAGGAGACAGCAGAACCGCCCCTTCACGCGTGGCTCCGGCCGACGCTGGGCCTACTCAGCCTGCAGATGGGGCCCGCAGGGATGGCCTAGATCCCCCTCTGGCCCCTGCTCTAGACAGGAAGTTGAGCCAGGAACTTCCCCAGAGCACGCAGCAAGAGAGCTGCGGCAGGGACAGCGCAGCGTCTTGTCCTTGCCTTCCGCGTGCGGAGCCAGGCGCAGGGCCACAGGTGCCTCCCGCAGGGGCTCAGGCTCTGTGCCTTCCAGGTCTTCTCCACCCCGCACGGGCTGGAGGTGCACGTCCGCCGCTCGCACAGCGGGACCCGGCCCTTCGCCTGCGACGTCTGCGGCAAGACCTTCGGCCACGCTGTGAGCCTGGAGCAGCACACGCACGTCCACTCCCAGGTGGGCGCTGCTCTCGGGGAGCCAGGGCTGGGCTTCTGGGCTGGTCACAGTGCTTGGGGACCCTTGCTCCCCGCTTTCCTGGGTCTGTGTCCCTGACACCCACTGGTAGCCATCAGGGGTCTCTGACCAGTGGAGCTGGTTGCACGTGTGACTGAAAGAGGCTCTGCCCTGTGGGACTTGGGAGCAGTGACATCTACAGTGCTCAGAAGCATCCTGTCCCCTGGGTGACCCAGGCAGGGATCCTCAGTTTTGAGGACCTCAGTTCCCTCAGAGTTGGGCTGTGAGCCTTACTTCAGCCCACTTAGGCCCATGTGGTGGGGGTGCCATCCGGGCACTTGGTCCAGGGATTTGGGTCACCAGCACCTGGGCAGACAGCAAAGCCTGGGTGGGAAGAGCAGACGGCCCGTCTCAGGAACTCACTGTGGGATAATGGTGAGGAAATGTGGGCTCCCAGAAAACCTCTCGGGTCAGTCAGTCCATCTGTCAGTCAGTCCATCTGTCAGTCAGACATACAGACGTACGTATGTATGTATGTATGTATGTATGTATGTATGTATGTATGTAATGGCCAGCTCAGCCTGCCCTGGGGCTGGGGTTGGTGCAGTGTGTGATTCTGGGGATTGAACTGCGGTCCCTGCAGTTGCCTAAGCAGGCACTTTAGACCGCTGAGCTATCTCACCGGCCCCAAACAATCACTGAGGCTTATGTGAAGTGGGATACTGTGGAAACCTGCCCAGGAGGCCAGTTAGGCCCCAAGCAGAAATTGAGGGTGCCCCTTGGGTCCCTCGAGGCCACCCCAACTGAGTGTCCTCTTCCTCAGGGGATCCCAGCCGGGTCCAGTCCCACGTCCAGCGTGGCTCTCCCGGGCCGCGAGGCCCCACCTGCTCCTGACCCCCCGGGGCCTCGTTTCCTCCGGCAGGAGCGCAGCTTCGAGTGCCGGATGTGCGGCAAGGCCTTCAAGCGCTCGTCCACCCTGTCCACCCACCTCCTCATCCACTCGGACACCCGGCCCTACCCCTGCCAGTTCTGTGGCAAGCGCTTCCACCAGAAGTCAGACATGAAGAAGCACACCTACATCCACACGGGTGAGCGGCCACCTCCATGCGACGCGGGGCCAGGGCCGGGGCCGGGGACAGGCCAGGGCCCTGCAGGAGTGGGCAGGGTGGGTTCCAGGGCCTAGATGGCGGGGGCGGAGCCCGCTGCCCCCCAGGATCCTGGGGCAGCGGGAGACACTTGTCCAACCCTTCGTCCATCCACCCATCCCCTCATCCGCCCTCGCTGTCACCCAAGCCCAGTGTCCTTCCATGGGGAGCACTGTGCCAGCTGTGGGCTCAGCAGGCCCACATGAGCCTGGTCCCCGTCCTGCCAGTGCCTGACACAGTGAGAGGCATCTGTCTGTCTCTCTGTGGTTCCTGAGGCGAGAGTGGTTGATCACCAGTGGCAGCCTAGTGTGGTTCTGGAGAGCATGGGAGGGCGGAGGCCGCGCTGACCTCTCTGTGCCCACTGTCCCCAGGTGAGAAGCCCCACAAGTGCCAGGTGTGTGGCAAGGCCTTCAGCCAGAGCTCCAACCTCATCACGCACAGCCGCAAGCACACGGGCTTCAAGCCCTTCACCTGCGACCTCTGCGCTAAGGGCTTCCAGCGCAAGGTGGACCTGCGGCGGCACCGCGAGAGCCAGCACAGCCTCAAGTGAGGCCACTGCCTGGGCCTGTCGCCTGGGCCGGCCTCAGCGCTGCGTCTCCAGTCTGCCTGAGGTAGCGCCCCATGGGAGGCTCGAGTTTGCTCAGGACACCCGGAATTGTCCCGTGAGCCCAGACAGGTCTTTTCTCCTTGACCATTGCTGCGCTGGCTGCAAAACACGACGCCCGCTGGGGCTCTCTGGGCTGCAGATGTCCACTGATGGGCTTGGCGCTCTCTGCACCAGAAGACTGAAATATCCAGAAGGACAGGGACAGTCACATCTGTCAGAAGCCTGCTCCTCTCTACTGCTGTAAATAAAAATAAAGACAGATGTGTTTACCCTGTGCCTCTGACTCCAAGCCGGGCACTGCAGGAGGCTTTGGGGAAGGGCAGAGGAGAGCTTCACACAGCTGTGGAGGAGCCAGGGCGAGGCCCTCGCATGCGCAGCCCGTGAGCGCTGCGAGGAGCTGGGGACAGTGTGACAGTCTGTGGCTTGCAGACCAGGTTGGCCCAGACTGGATGAAGGTGTCAGCGAGCCCGTGGCCTCTGCTGGCTCCAGCCACTTGCTTCCGTGGCTCCTTCCTCCCCCTGCCCTGAGCCTCTGCCTCCTTCCACCTTTGACCTCTGTTTCTTCTTCCAAGGTCTCTCATAGGGGTGTCAGGCCCACCTGGACTAGTCAGGGAAACCATCCCACCCAGGCCCCCAGGGTGTCACTGTAGTGGGCTGCACAGTGGCCCCCAGAGTTGTCAGCTGTACCCTGAGCGCGACCGTCTGTGGCAGGTGTGATTCAGCCCAGCCTTCCCAGCTGTGTGGCTTCAGGTGGCCCTGACCCACTGCTGTGCACCACGGTGCACCTAACAGCCCGTTCTGCTGAGGATCCTGAGATCAATGAAGTGAAGCAACGTGCAGGGCTGAGCCTGCGGCAAGGGCTGCCAAGGCCCAGGTGGCCCTGTTTGGAGTCCTGTGCATCCAACTAGGTGTACTCAAACGCCACCTCCTCCAGGAGGCCCCCTGGCTGCTCCTGCCGCTCTCCTCAGCTGGCTTCCCCTCCACCACCTCTGTCTTCATGGCCAGCTCTGGCCCAGCTCCTGGGCTGGGCATGGCCCCCGACCATGGCTGTGTCTGAATGAAGCTCCTGTGGGCGCTGAGCTGGGCCCAGGCTCCCACGCACTGTCCTTGGTGCACAGAGCCTTCTGCAAGAGAGGCGTCCTGGTCCTGGCTCACACATCGGGCAGCGAGGCACAGGAGGCCGGGCTGTGAGCAGCGGGCTTATCCCTCCCAGAGAGCAGGGTATTTTCAAAAGACTGCTGGTCATCTGTGGATGGTTCCTCTTTAGGCTGTTGGTAACCATGGACTCACAGTCCAGCTCATTCACAGAGCTTTTGACCCCATGGCCACTCTGTGTAGCTGTCAGAGAGGAGCCTGGATTAGATTCTAAGCAGAGGAGGCTGTGTTTTCGAGCCTCCATTTACCGTTCTTTCTGCTGAGACTTGGAGCTGTTTCTTCTAGCTGTGTTCTCTGGGGTGGACCTGTGAAGCACTCAGGCTGAGGCCAGTGTCATGGGCAATCGTAGATCCTGCCCCGCACCCCTGATTTGGCTAGAGAGGCCCTGACTACACCCCTGCAGAGGCTTGTCCTGGCCGGCCAAGTTCCCTACACCACCAACGGGTGGGTAGGTGGCCGCACAGGCAGAGGGCCTCGAGGCCTACAGGGAGGGCTCTGAAGGTGGGGAGAGATGGGCTGATGCAGAGGCCAGGATGCGTGTTTGCGCAATGCCTGCCTACCTCCTCCTGGCCAAGGGGACAGTGCCATCCTGAAAGGGCAAGTGACTGGTTAGGAGCCACACTTCCAGGGCCAGAAGAAAGTGCCAGGGTAGGTGCTGGGGCTGGGAGACCCTCAGCTCTGTGCCTTTCACACACACGCACACACACACACACACACCTCACACCACATGTACCGCACATACACACGTGCACAGGGATCAGAGCTGCTTTGCATGCTCCTTGTTTGCTAAACAAAACCAAGGCAGCTGGGTGTGGTGCTGCGTACCTATCCCAGCACTCAGGAGGCTGAGGCAGGAGAAGCGCTGCAAATTCGAGGTCAGCCAGAACTACATAGCGAGTTTGTGGCCAGTCTGAGCTATGTGGTGAGACCCTGTCTTATAAAGCCAACCAAACAAACAAGCACACACCAAGCCAGTGTGAGGATTTTAGCTGCTTTGCAGCAGGGTGGGCCTGGCACCCCCAATGTGGAGGGAGGGCGCAGGTGTGGGCACAGGAAGCTGTGTGTGGGCTGCAAAGTCCTGGCAAGACAGTGGCCAGGATGGCACCACACAGATGCTGCTGGGACCTCGGGGCTGTGACACCCAGAGCCACACAGCTCCTGGGCAGGACAGCACCCAGGAAGCTCTAAGACTGGCACCAGATGGAGGGGCAGCAGTGCCCCCTCCCCTGGCCATGGGCACAGTTCTCTGCAGAGCAGGGACTGTGTTCAGCACCCAGGGGTGGGCGTGAGGTAGCTGCGCAGCAGTGCTGGGACCCTGCCACCTGTCATGACTTGAAGGATACCCAAGTCACCCCTTCTTCTCCCCTCCATGTCCCCTGGGCTGAAATCCCCACCATGCAGATCATTGGAAGGCCTGACAGTACCTGCAAAGACCCCAAGTCATTTCTAGTTGTCACACTAGGGGACAGGCCCAGCATCACCCTGAGATGCTCCCCTCTGAGGAGAACTGGGTGGGCATGGGGGGACCTCAGGGTGGCACTGACGACTTGATCCAGAGTGTCCATCTCCCCAACAGACCTGAGGTGCCCAGCGGCCCTCCGTGGAAATCACCAATGAAGTGTGCGTGAACACGTGCGTGTGCCTCAGCAGGCCCTGCCTGCTGCAATCTGTGCCTGGGAGGTGGTGTAGACAGATGGCCACGTGGAGGGACAGGCTGAGGTCACCCCGGAGGAAGGGCAAAGGTGACCAGAAGTGTGGGTAGGCCAGCACCTCACTAAGGACAGGGCCACCAGGAGGAGGAGGAGGTGGGTGGCAGCTGCACCTGGAGTCAGGGTTCTACTGGGGGCAGGGTGGCCTTGGGAACAGAGGGGCTGGGCTTCCTGGGGTGAAGGTGAGGCTGAGGCAGGAATAGGCAAGTAGGCCTGAGGAGCACCGCACTCTGCCCAGCCCTGTACCCAGCGATTCGAGGCCAGTAGTGGTTACTGCAGTTATTTCCGGTTCCTTCCCACAAGGGTCTTTCGGAGAGTCTCTGTTCTCTTTCCACGCTGGCACTTTGCCTGAAGTGTTCCTGCGGCCTGAAAGCCCTCTCAGCCCTAAATCTCAGCTCAAACCCCCTCTGAAAGCTTTTGGGTTGCCCCCGCCCCTCCATCCCAGTCCTGGGGCTGACATCTGAAGAAGCAGCCGGGTTGGGCATGCGGACCAGCCTCGGGCACCTCTGCAGCCTCTGTGTAGGGGCAAAGCAGAACAGAAACGAGCCAGGCATGGTGACACACGCCTGCCACTCCAGCACTTGGGAAGCTGAGGTGCTGGATCATGGCGAGTTCAAGGCCGGCCTGGGCTACGTAATGAGCACAAGGCTGGAAGTACATAGCGAGACCCTGACTTGGAAAAGAAAAAAAGAAAAACACAAATCCCCTCCCCCAGACAAGCAGACAATGACAAGGGTAAGCAGTGGATGGTAGGTTCTCTTAAAGAGCTCTAGGTTTGTATTAGTTCAGTAATAAAGCCTCAAATATGTGAAGCAAAAATAGAATTAAATAAGGGTGGGGAAAGCAAAGGGGATCACAGAAGAAGGAAGGAGGGAAGGCGGTGACGCAGGGGCACCTGCTCCCTGGGAGGACGGTAGTTGTCATGAACTGTGTGCACGTCCCAATGAAAATAAAAAGAAAATAAACAGAACCTGTAGGAAGAAATGGACCTCCATGTTCCTAGAGGGAAACTACATTCCACTACCTCTTTAGTAACTGGAAAAAAAAAAAATCTATGTTATTACAAAAATAGACGTGGTCAAGGTCAGGAGGAACTGGGGCCTAGGATCCTACACCTAGCTGTCCATCACTTCTACTGGTCCTCAGGGTCACGTGTATTATGTAAATCTTGTCTGCGATCTCTTTTTTTTGCAAAGTCTGGATCATATTTGATTTGATTTTTCAGTCAGGATGGGTCCACGTTCTCAGCACAGAATGGCACCCAGGCTCCGGCCTGTGGGGCGCTTCGCTGTTCCCTCCTCTTCTGAGTAACTTAGAGATGATGTAAACCACACCGGCGGTGCGCTGGGGTCTGCGGCAAAGGCCGGGTCATTTCTGCAGGGACGTGTGCCCCCGTTTGTTTTTGGGCTCCCTAGCGGTTCTAGAACTAATCCCTCAGCAGCACCACAGTGGGCCTGCTCGAGTGAGGCCCAGCAAACCGTGGATGGCAGAAGTTTCCAGAACAGAGAGTGAATCTTGCTGTCAATCCTGACTGTCCAGGAAACTTGGATGCCTGCGGGCGTGTATGTGCGTGTGTGTGTGTGTGTGTGTGTGTGTGTATGTGTACACGTGTGTGTGTGTGTACACGTGTGTGTGTGTGTGTTGGAAAAATGAAGTGAAAATATTTTGCAGGATAAATGCATTTGGCAGAGGAAACTTATCATATTTGAAGTGAAAACGTGGTTTGAAATTCAACCTTGGGCCTGGGGCTGGGGAGGTAGCTCAGCAGTCTAAGCGCCTGCCTGGCAAGTGCAAGGACCTAGGTTCGATCCCCAGCACTGTATCCTGTGCCCCGGATTTGGCCACTGATAGCTGGGCATGGTGGTGCACGCCTGTAATCCCAGAGCTGGGGAGGCTAAGACAGGAGGATAACTACGAGTCTGAGGTACACAATGAGACCCTGTACCAAATAAATAAAAAGATTTTTTTAAGAGAAAGAAAGAAAGAAAGAAAGAAAGAAAGAAAGAAAGAGAGAGAGACCATCTTGGTCCCGATTCCCGGCTCGCTCTGCGCCTGTGCGGCTGGAAGGCAGCGTTTGGGGTAAGCAGAGGCGGGTGGCCACGGAGGGAAGCCGAGAGCGTGCTTGAGTCTTCTTGTGCAGAACGTCTCGGTTTTCTGCAGTGGACACGCATGATAACGTTATCACTGGCACTTAAAAAAGCCTCCCTTGGCTGGCTCACATATAATTTGAGGCTTTTATTACTTTGAGGTTTGCCTTTCCAACCCAACCCCTCGAGGCGGCCGGCCCTGGAGGCTCGCCTTGCTGGGCACCCAGGGCTCTCGTGGGGACATGGGGACGGGTTCCTTTCTGCCCCCCAGTCCACCCCCGGAGCTACCTCCCTGCAGGGGCTGGGGCCCAGTGCCATGATGGCCCTGGCTCCTTGGGGTGAGGCAGCAGCTCCAGGGTGGAGGGAGAGCCTCGATCAGGCATGGCGGGCTGCAGAACACACCGGGCCTCCCCCGGGACCTCGGCTCCTCCTCCCCGGCCTGTCCCCGGCCCTCTCTTCAGGTGTCCAGCGCTCCTTGGGCTCAGCCAGTGGCCACGCAGGACCTGGGATTCTGGGGGAGGGGACGGGGGTTCAGGAAGGCAGCGGGAGCGAAATCTGAGGCAGGGCACGTTCCGACCCGGCCACACTCAGGTTGGGCCTGATAAGTTTATCGCCTGGTGCCAGCTGCCAACTGTCAGCATGGAGTAGGCAGCGACCAGAAGGACCCTCCTGGCCGATAGTGTCTTGCAAGTGTTATCACAGGCTCAGTGGCCCAGAGAGCGGGAAAGGGGGAGCGAGAAAGGAGAGCGAAGGAGAAAGACGGAGAGGCTTCCACACACTTCGCTCCCTCGAGGGCAGGACCCTCTCCCCTACAGGGAGCCACCCAAGGCTCCGGGGCTGCGGAGCAGCCGCAGGCAGGCGCGGCCTAAGGCGCGTTCAGTCCACCAGTCTTCCCGGACAGCGTTCAGCGCTGTTGCCTCCCAAGTCTTATGCAAGGTCTAAAGCCAAGGCCCCTTTTCTGGAAAGTTCTGGGGGAGAAGCCTGTGGGAGCTGGGGTGCAGAAGGGCTGCCTTGCCCTCTGCCCGCTTCTCCGCCATTCCTTCTTTCACATGCTAGCCTTTCGCTCCCTGCCGGGAGGTCCCCAGTGAAACCTGGACCTAGGTAACACCCAGTGAGTCCTTCTGGGACGTCCAGCCTGGTGTTTGTCACCAGCAGGGTTTTTCCAACAGATTTTCCACCCGGATCACCCTCCTTGTGAGCAGGGACACTGGGTCTCAGAGTGATGCAGACACAAAGGAAAGATGACAGGGACTGGGGACAGGAGGAGGAGGAAAGGGAAACTGAGGCCCAGGAGACGCCTGCCCATCCCAAGGGCCTGAGGTTCCACAGATGCTTTGCAGTTCACAAGGATGGGGCCCCTCCTGGTCACCTGCACAGCGAGAAACTCTGTGGGGATGTGGGGTCATCTTTGGGTGGGTTTTGTACATTTTCCTCTCTAATGTGTGAGGTTTCCATGGTTTCTCTAATAACATGGGTTTGGGGAGGGGCATAACGGGGAGAAAGGTGATTCGTCCACTTGTTTTAGGAGGCAGAGAGGCAGGGCCCACTCCCAATGAGGCTCCCCAGCCGCTGGGGCCGGGGGTGGTGGCTGGGCACTGCAGCCCAGGATCTGCCTGCTGCCTGGCCAAGGCTGAAGCAGGGGTTCAGGGTGTCCACAGAGCAGGCAGCCCCGCCACGGGTTGGCATCTGAGAGTGAGGCTCTAGGGCAGAGCCACCGAGGGCAGCTACGTGGCCAGCAGGGTTCAAGGGCAGGCTCTGGCCTCTGAGGCTCAGTGAGGCGGCAGAGGGTTCCAAGGACCAGGGGGAAGGACATTCAGCAAGGGGCAGGGCAGCGATGGCCAGGGCTTCCCCAGGTCAGGCGGGAGGCCTCACCAGAAGTTATGGGTAAGGAAGGACAGTGCAGGCTGGGGCCCGGGGGAGGGGACGGCACCGTGGACTGTGTGGCTGCATGACCCAGCCTGCCAGCCCCTGGGTCCCAAGAGCACCTTTCGTCCCTCCTTGGGCAGGGGACTGGGGCTGGAGGTGGCGGTGTGTGAGCCTGTGCATTGCTAAGGGTCCACACCATGGACCCGCAGCTTGAAAGCAGGGACAATAGTGAGTGGCACTGGATCAGTTTCGCCACTTAGACCTGGGTCTGGCATTATTGATAATAAGCTTCTAGCGAATCCTTCTCCAGAGCACAAAGTGCCAGATAGCGTGGCAGACGATGCCCCATCTAAATTAGCTCTCAGAGTGGGGGCAGAGCTTAGAGCATTCCCATCTTCTGAAGGGGAAAACTGAGGCCAGGAGTTGGTGTCTTGGCTGGTCAGTGCGTGGTGCGCTGTCCCTGCACCTGCCACTGCCTCTTTGTTTTTTTTTGTTTTTTTTTGACAGAGTCTTACTGTGGCGCCCAGGCTGGCCTCAGACTCACGGTGATCCTCCTGCCTCAGCCTCCCGAGGGCTGGGGTTACAGGCTTGCCTCAACGTACTGGCTCTGTCAGTACTTCTTGACTCGGGGCCTCCGTGTTTCCATTCCTTCTGCTTCTCCCCTCTCTGCACCTTTGCAGAGCTCCTCCACAGCCACCCCGGGTGCAGGTGTGGCCCCCAGTGAGCGAGGAGCCCGCTTGCCCTGTCACCTCGCCTGTCCCCCAGGGCAGCTGCAGCCACAGATGCCAGGCAGAAGCCAGGAGCTATTTCTGCAGAGGGTGACTTGAAACTTCCTCCCAGATCTCTTAAAAATAGAGGGGTTATCGTGGCCCTCAGGCCCCTTCCTCCACTTGGGGAGCTCTGACATGATTTCTGGGGACAGTCTCAGCCCCCAGCTTCGCGCAACCCCACGAGGTCTTATCTTGAAGCTCAGTCGGGTAGCAGGAAGGGAGAGAAGCGGCCACCGTGGGCAGCTCTTCCTGTCCCCAAAGCCCCTTTTGGGAGCAGCAGGGGATGTGGCTGCCGACGTGGGACATCAATCAGCACTCTCCCCGGGGCTGTGGTTGCCCACTGGACTCAGGGACTCGAAGATCAGCTGGGTAGGGAGCGCCCGGGGAAGCCCCAGCACCGGTCAGCCTGGCTATGCCACCCTGCCCCCACCTGTGCCCTGCGCGACCCCACCTCTGTGTGGCCCACTGGCATGCAGCAGCCAGGAAACAGCCACCTTCACTACTGCGCCAGGCCCTGGAGGGGCTGGGGGATGGGGCACCCGGCTTGGAGGGCGGAGGTGTGGGGCAGGGGGTGGGAGGAGGCGGGCCTGGGCCTGGGCTCTCTCTCCCCAACAGAGTCGATGGTGAGACCCCAAGACTGCATTTGACAAGTGTTTGCAGAGGGGTCACTCTGAAGTGGGCTCTGGGGACGAACATATGACAAGGGGACCTTGGGGGGCTTGGACAGAAGGACAGTGTCTTCCCGGAGGAAGTAGGCAGGGCAAGACAGAGAGGATCTGAGAGGTCAGGGGCAGAGAGGTCGTCCAGCCAGGGCTAGGAGAAGAGCAGGCCCCTTCCCAGGCCAGCACCTAAAACCAATGTGACCAATGTGGCCCCACAATGTCCCTGGTTATTCCTGGGATCACAGAGTGCCCAGGAGGCCTGACTGGCACCCCCAGCCCCCAGTAGCCCCAGGTTCCCTGGAAGGAAAGGTTTTGGGTCCCCACGCTCAGTGCCTTCCAGGGCAGCTCTACAAAAGCCCACAGTCTTGGCTGGAAACCGTCCTGGCTCGAGGTTTCCTCCTAACAGGCTCCCCAGCGCCCCTCAGCCCAGCCTCTGACTTTATCACCTCCTCCCAGCTGTGTGGCCCCCCACCCCCTCTAACCACCTC
>PVKN010003965.1:0-34714 GCA_004027915.1 Capromys pilorides | reverse complement strand
GCCAAATCATGTGCTTTAACCAACTGAGCTACGTGGCAAGCTCCTCTATACTAAATTTTTAATAAAGCATTATCTACTAGTAACTAATATTTTGTTCTAATGAATTTAAAAACGAATTTTGTTTTAAAACATTAACTTTTTAATATACATCATCACAGAATTTTGGTGAGGAAAAAAAAATTTTGTCCTCTAATATATTCTTCCTTGAAAGAATGAGCAGAACCAGAAGTCATTCTCCAAAAGTCTTTGCAAAAGGCCAGCCAGATAGCTCAGTGGACTAACATGCCTGCCTATGCAGGCACAGAGACTGGGGTTCAATCCCCGGCCTGTGGGGCAGCCCCACGCCTAGGGCATGCTGAGATGCCACTGATACTGGGCATAGTGGGCATGCCTGTAATCCCAGCACTTGGGGAGGCTAAAAACAGGTGAATCACTATGAGTCCAATCTGTGTAGAGAGATCCTGTACTAAATACATAAAATATAAAACTAAAAACAGAAATACATTAACCTATAACTGCTCATTTCAAAACTCTAGCAGATGTACAGTTTTAAAAAAAGTCTTCGTGAGGAATTCTGCAGGGAGTCAGGGAGCCCTTCTCCTCCGCCACAACACTCAACATTCACGACATTGTAGAGTCCTTGTGGCTTTGAAATGTTTACATCTGCCATCCATCACAAACTAAAATATTTTAATGATCGCTATATGACTTTGTAATATAATTATTTAACAATTTTTCTTCCTTTTTTTTTCCCTTTCCTCCTTTCTTTTAAAATGGAAAAGTTCTCGGCCTGCACACCTGGCTGTGATTGCCCCCACAGGTACAGTGCCCCTCCCCTAGGAAGTAAACTACGTATTTTGATTATGTTGATAGAAATGTAAGGACGTGAAAATGAAGCTTCTGGGTGAGTGCAGACCCACTAAAATCCTGCGGAGAAATGTGGAGAAGCATATGGTTTAAGTTTAAAAATCACAAAATTTGAGTATGGTCACAATTCAAAATTTTCCACCAAGCCCTATATTAAAAGAGAGAGAGAGAGACAGACAGACAGACAGACAGGACCCTGAAGGTTAGAAAAGTGGGCTTTTGGGTAAATAAAAAGGACTATGTCATATTTATGGAATTTATTTTGTCCTTTTGATAAGAGTGGCTGAAAAGTTGGATGACTTTATACAGCTAAGGGGCTGGGGAGATTGTATAGCAGCCAACACACCTGCATGGCAAGCGCAAGGACTCGGGTTCAATCCCCAGTACTGCTTGCCCTGCCAGCCCTGGGACACCGGGCATGCGGGGCTGGCTACTGAAACAGTGTGGTGGTGCATGCTTGTAATTCCAGTGCTGGGGAGGCTGAGACAGGAGGATCATGTCTGAACTGTAAGACCCTATACCAAATAAACAAAAGATTTAAAAAAAAAAAAATAATTGATTCTTCATTCATGCAAAAGACTTTAGGGGAAGTCAAATGTGCCTAGCGTGGCATCTCTAATCTCTGAGGCTGACCACAAGCCAGAGAACACTCAAGGCCATCTGTACATAGAATATACCAGTCTGCAAGACAGTGCTTCAGACCCACAAGGCAAGCCTTAAGTTCCTACTAGAGAGCCAGGACTCCTTAATGGAAGACACATTAGAGAAAAGTCATCTGTAGATTGATGTGCGAAATCGTTTCCAGGCTAGTGAAACAACGAAGGAAGAAACCTGTAGCTCAAAACTCTCCCCAGCCCAGCACAAGAGAGATTCGTTTGCTAACCCACGGGCAGCCCAAAGAATAGGCACCCTCTTTGTTTCCTATCACCTAGCCTAGTGTTCAGCATTTCCAGGGTCTAGTAACAATGGAATTAACAAAACTCTGCTACAAAACCCTCCATACCTTGGGGGGGCGGGGGGGGGAAATATGTTAAGGAAATGAAGGTTAGTCATTCCAATCATTGTAGTGCGCTTATTAACAAATCTCAGAAATTATTAAAGGATGAAAATTGGGATGGTAAGGAACACACAGAATGGAGCAGCAGTTCTGCACTGGATGCTGTTCACATCATGTAATAGGGCTTTAATTTAATTGCTGTTTAAGGCTCTGGGAGCATTCAACCTTGTGCTCATCCATTTTATGGGCATAAGCACACAGCAGAACTGTCTACCAAACAAGCAAGCACGTTTTAGATCTCTAAGTAGCATCAATTTCAGGAATTATTACTGGATTCATTCGATAATATAAACTTGAATCAGCAATTATTTAGTAGCAATGATCCTACCTAGCATTTCTTATCCTCCCTCCATTCTCAGAGGGGATGGCGCTATAATTCACACTTTGCTTCAGAAATCTTGAGAACCTGGGTCTGTCTTCAGCAAAATCTAGAACCAACTTAGTGAGCATAGGAGTATGTTGCGACAGTTTAGCTACACAAAGCAGCAGAGTCTGGGCCAACTGTCCAAACCTTGTGTGCCATCACACCAAGCCTCTGGGTACAGATTTCCTGTTACCCTAAGATGAGGGAGGTAGAGTCAAAGAAAGGAGCGGGGACAGGGCAGAGACTGGAAGTGGAGGAAATTAGGGGTGGCAGATATCCCCAAGGCCACCTGACAGTTGATAATGGTGACGTCTACGATGTAACACTCAGACAATGGAAGATCCCAGTGGCCATGTTTCTTCTAAGAACAACGATTTCCAGTTAGCACATGGCACAACGTGTGAGACGATGCCATGCGCTGACCTGTATATAATACACACTCACGGAATTAAAGGATTATTAGGGTACCAGATCTCCACACACTGCTAAAATGTGAAGCCACAGAAACAATAAAAGCGCAAGCAGCAGCAGTACTGAACGTTGAAAGGATGGCAGCAACTTTGCTCCACACAATCTCATGTGTCAATAAATGACCACAGAAGCCTGGCTGCCATAGGCAGACTACAATGTAAATTCTATTCTTTTTTTTGTTGAAAAGAATCATAGCTGTTTCTCCTTTCTATAAATAAAGTAAAACATCAAAATGTCAAGGTTTAAGGCTAAGATCAAAGCAAAAAATTTATCAAGCTAGTACCCCATTAAATGAAAAATAAGTAATTATGCAGATACCGTACTCGATTACAGCTTGGGCATTACAGAGAGAAAAAAAGATGAGGGAAATAAATTAACCACCACTAAAAGGCCAAATAATAAATCAGACTAATGGAGCCAGCCACACAGCCATAGAAGCCAGGCCTTAGACGGCTGAGCTGTGAGTAGCTCCAAATGGCAATGCTCTGCTTACTGGTTCCAGGGAAAGAAACCAGAGCTAGGGTCTCCCCGCTGACCCTCACTGGAACCACTGCGGAGCTACAACGCCGAGCAGAAGACGCCTGATGCAAAGCTAGCAAAGGGCAAGCATGGAGGCTCCGGGCAACCAAAGGCTTGAGAGCAAGCAGAGGCCACAGCAGGAGCTCAGCCCAGGAAGCGCAAGGGCAGACGAACTTCGTTCTGCCAGCAGCCAAAGGATGTTGGGACTCCAAACTGAATGCCACACTGAAAGCCCAACACCAAGTTCTGAAGTGACCAACACTTCCAAACAGGACATAAGTTAAATATACACTCTCAACTGAGAAAAATAAAAAGTAAACATACATATAGCCATACAACTTGGGAACTCCTAAAGAAATTTTAGCTATTTTCCAAATCAATTCTCTTTTAAAATAGGCCAGAGCTGTTTGGTAATTCAGCCAAAGCTCAAAGACCAAGCTTATGGCAGAAACAGCAGACAGCTTGCCCATAATTGGTTAAATGCTATTTCAGAAGACACAGGGAAATGCCCTTGAGAAGTGGCTGGACGACAAAGGCACAATTTTACTGGTCACCATGCTAGCAAGGAACAGACGAGAAGCACGCAGTAGTAATTTCCATAAACGCAAAGCATGGCTGAAATTCTCAGGGGAGCAAAAAGCAAATGTATGCAAATTTTAAAAATTAACATCAATGTGTGGAAACCCTTGCTTGAGTCTAAATTGTAGCTGGCAATCTGTTGCTTCAATCCCAGTGAAATCCATACACTGTATGGCCTAATTTAAATGGAAGGCCAACGAGATCTGGAAAAGTACAGCTTCATCCCTGCACTTAATGTATACTATAGTATACTGTCATTAGCCTGAAACGCAAGCTATATTCTCAGTAAAGACAAAAAAGCTCTTGTTAATGATATTCCATGACCAATGTGGACTGTAACAAAAGGCTCCTTTATTTGGAGCCAACTGTCATTATACTTTGTAGCCTGTATGGAGCGACTGGACTAATATTTGTGCTGGGATTAGTGTTGGGATAACCAATCAGTTAACTCCTCCACTGCAGTTTATTTTCTCCTCAAATAAATGGCCAAAAGGGAAAAAAAAACCTGGCAGGCAGAACGACAACTGTATTTATGAGACTAAACTCGCAAACCCTTCACAGTTTGATGGGTAACTAATAACCATTTGCCAAGCTGTTCATTTAATAATGAATCAGTTTAAGCCAAAAGCAAACGTTCCTTCACCCAACCAGTGCTATTACAGTCAGGTCCACACCAACAGCTCCAGTTATTTAGGGAACAACTTTCACTTTCAATAAGAAATTCATGCTACCTCATACAAAAAACAGACTGGTCATTAGTCAAATGCAGGCATTTTTAAGAATAGTCTCCTATTTTGGGGCAGGGGCGGGCAGGCATGTGGCATGTGGTGCCTGGGATTGAGCTGCGGTCCCTGTGGTGGCCTAAACTTTCCAACGCATGCGCTTTAGATCACTGAGCCATCTCACCAGCCCAAGAATGGTCTCCTATTTGGGGGCCAGGGATACAGCTCAACAGCATAAGCACCTGGTTGGCAAGTGCAAGTTCAATCATCCCCGGTATGGTGGGGGAGAGGGGTTGGTCCCATTTGAATGTGAATTTGTAATTTATAAAAGAAAAAAATAATTTTTTCCATGCCAGGGATTCCAGGCTGCAGGCCCAAAGCTCACCGTCCAGCCCTGCAGTCAGAAGCCATGGACCTGAGGCCACTACATGAAGAGTGGCCTCCTGGTTTGTGCAGTGGAATGTCGTCACTGAGACCCACGGGTCATGCAGAGTGGGCAAAATACTGCCACAGCAAAGAAAGGTAGACCTTGTACAACACGGTAAGGTGCACAGGACTCATCAGGGCAGCAAGGAGCAGTGGGAAACGCCTCTCCAGAAATACATGTCAGGCTGGCCAAATAGCTCAGCAGATTAAAGCACCTGCAAGCAGGCGCAGGGGCCGGGAGTATGAACCCCAGGCCTGCCATGCCAGCCACACGCCCTGGAGCATGCTGAGATGGCAATGGAGACTGGGTGTGGTGGCACGCCTGTAATCCCAGCTCTTGGGAGGCTGTAAACAGGCAGATCACTATGAGTCCCATCTAGTAGTGAGACCCTGAACACCCTTCCCTAAAATACAAAAAAAAAAAGGAATGTATGTGTCAGCCTAGAAGACAACACCGCAGCCCGCCGGCACTCCTCTCTTCTCCCCACGCCTCCACACACCAACGGGTTAGGAAGAACCAAGAGCCAAGGTCCCCCACTTCTACTTACTAGTAGCTCATCCATACTGGTCTGGCATTTTTCCAAGTTGATCCGCTTTATTGCTACACGTTCTTGCCGGGGTTTGCATAGTGCGGCCTGCACCACAGCAGTCGCGCCACTGCCTGAAATGAAATGAAGACAACATAAGCTATTAAACGGCATATCGCCTCGCTACTACGGGTGGCACTCTCCAGTAAGCACCCATTTTTTAAGACCTCTAGTATCTGATATCTTTTTGAAGTTTAAAAGGAAACACAACTATCTAGGGAGAAATAAAGGAAAATTTGGATGTTTCTAGATAACATTTGTCTCAGAATACAGGAACAAAGGAGATGACTACTTGTGTAGAAGCCACTGCCATGGGCCAGGGAGATAGTTCAGCTGTCCAAGCACCTTCCTGGGAAGCCCAAGGACCTGGGTTCCATCCCTGGTACCACATGGTAAGCAGGCCACTGAAACTGGGCATAGGGCACATGCCTATAATCCCAGCACTGGGGAGGCTGAGACAGGAGGATCACTATCAGTCCTCACTCACATAGCGAGACCCTCTACCAAATAAATTTGTTTAAGAAGACATTGCCACCCTCAGGCCCTCAAACTTTCTAGCTGCATGCACTACAATATGACAGGCTCTTCTTCCATGTCAGCACAGGGCACAAGAGCCTGCCTGAGAAGCACAAGGTCCTGAGATCAATTCCCAGTACCAAAAACAGCCCCAAACAGTGATAGACTTTATATCAACAACATTATAATCAAGTGGCAAAAGGAGTATTTTACATAACTTAAAAAGGGTGGGGGGACTGGGGAGACAGCTTCGTGGCACAAGTGCCTGCGGGCAAGTACAAGGTCATGAGTTTGAACCCGGTCCTGTTTTAAAAAAAAAACTTCTAAAAAAAAAAAGGGCCAGGGACTATAGCTCAGGGGCTTAAACACCTGCCTGGCAAGCACCAGGTCCTGAGTTTGATCTCTGGTACCATTAAAAAGGGGGAGGGGGACAGGGAGACAGCTCCGTGGCACAAGTACCCACCTGGCAAGAGTAAGGTCGTGAGTTCGAACCCCGGGTCCCGCAAAAAATAAAAAACCTCCCACATCAGCCAAACCAGACAACCCAGCATGAGTTACAATACTTCAAGATATCCATGGCAACAGGACAACACATCAGTCTTGAGCAACCTCAGGGATGACTCCTTTCAGGATGTGCTCTAAGTTAGAAAAGTGGAATTACCCCGATGTTTTCTTGTTGAAAGTGCATATTTCTTAAAATGCTAAGCAAAATAATACAAATGTGTAACTTAAAAAGTTTTTGTTGTTGATATCAGCTTCCTATTTCAAAGGTTTAATGATCATTAGCTAATATGCTCAAATGTTAAGAAACATTATCCTTATAAGGACAAAGCACAGACGCATAACAATTTGAGATAGAGCACCAAGAGACAAAAAGAAAAAGAAAATGTTAAGGTGTCTTAGTTTAACAAATAATGCCACTCTAAAACATAAATACTCAACTACTGTCAATGAAACAGCATGGGCACAGGATTATGCAAACGGATTGCCAGATGTAATAATCTATCCTTCTCTCTAAAAGTTTTGCTTCAGTGAGTTACTCATGCATACCATGGGAGGAACAGGTTGACCGTGAAGGAGATCGCTATTAGCTTCCCTCATACATGGACTAAAAAGATGTGGTGCTGTGCTGTGCAAAGCAAGGCCTCCTCACCCTGAAGGAGTGTCCAAATAAGCGCACAAGGGGCTGGAGCCCTGTCCCCTTTCCCTGTAGCTTCCTCATTAGTTCTGGCCCTCTTACCTGGGGAGCACAGCACATTCCCTAATACTAGGACTTCAAGATGTCCACTTCAGAAAAGCACAACCTTGTTCTCCTGGGAGGGAAAGCCTCCGCGCTGAAGGGCTGACCACCCGAGTACCGTGAGCACTTTGCTATTAAAGTCCTCTCCCAAGCCTTTATATTTTCATCATTAGCCTCATTTCGTGCATCAGAACACTTGCCCAAGGCTGCGCAGCTAACAACCTGAGCTGGGATCTAAGTCAGTCTGCCAAGCTCCAACTACTACCCACTCTGTCCTTCTACCTCCCCCAAGCCAAAGCTTATCCTTTCCCTTCTGACTTACTCAGGCCTTGAAAATATATTTTCTTTAGGCTCATATGGTACAATGAAAGAAGCCTGACCTGGAGGAAAGGTTTCAGTGAGCCTCACCTTTGAGAGCTCAGGTCTGAAGAAAGTGCCATGCCCAGGGGTTATTAAAAGCTCTTTCTCTCCATAACTCCACAACTCCTTCAGCTACTCCTCAAAAGTCTCACCATGGTGGCCCCACTGGCCCTGCAGATCAATCCAGAATGCTCCAGCTTCCCTAGCCAAACACTACAAAGAGCCCTGCTGATAGCAGAGTGTTTTAACCATCTCCAGGACAGATTAGGAGTGAAGGGAGTAGCAGACAAAGTGCTAAACAGCTGGTTAGCACTGGGCCCAACACGCAGCCCAGAAGTCAACAAACATCACTGAGGAGAAGCAATTTCAGCTCTCCTGATGCAAATGTTCCCCCAGGCGCTCCTCCTGCCTCAATTCACTTCCCAGAACACTCTCAAATCAGGGGAACTAAAAGGGAAGTGAAAAACAAGAATGAAGAAAGCAAGCTCCCACAAAAACCAGAACCAGTGCCCACAACACAGGGCTGCGTCTCAGTCCTCCGACTGCCACTAACGTGGAAAGATACGCACACAAATGAGAATTTTAAAAGGCCAGAGTGAACAGCAGGCAGGCGTCCTACTAGAGCTTCACAACTCAAGAACTGCAGAGCAAATATGAAGCTTTGGGACCTGAGGGCATTGTTGCAGCACTAAGAGATTTAATCACTCATTGCACACTTTAGGAAAGAAGTCCAGGAAGATCAAGAAGAGAGCTGGAAGGGAGAGCAACTGCAAAATCAAGGCTGACCCCTTACCAGATCAACCCCACCCCTCATCCTGCTCTAGCTGGAAAACAGGATTAGAATCCCAAGACAAAACAACCTTACTCCTTGTCTATCACTCTCTGCAACAGGCTGCTTTTTTTTCTTCCCAGCTGTCAATCTAAGATCTGGTGGTCTGAAATCAGTTTCCTGGGGTGGAGGTAATCATTTTTTGAAGAGAAGCATCAGACTGTAGTTACACAGGAAAGGTAAGAAATGTGCTGTGAAACTTGTGTTTCACTTATACCCAAGCTAAAGTAAGACCTATTTTATTATCAATCATGATCAAAAACTTTATCTAGGGCTGTACCAGATTATGATTCCCAGGAGTAGAGTAAATCCATGTTTGAAAGGAAAGGAAAAAGCAGCCTAAGATGATCCTAAGGACAATTAGGAATACTATGAAGACAGTCTTGCTATAAGTATTTTTGTGCACCTTGCTGATTAGTTTAAGGGAAACTTCAAGATGTAGGATTTATAGTTCCAGAAATTAGACAACTGTTAACCATGTAAAGTAATAGCAAACGAAATGTTCAACAGCACTTTGCTATTATTTTGAATATATGTAACTCACTAACATTTGGTGGTGGATTTTAATTACACAGCAGGCACCATTGCAGAAATAAGGGGATCTAAACATTTCCAAATTCTCTCCATTTAGCCCTGTCTCCCATTTCAAGAGAAGCATGGCCTTCTACAGGCTGATGGCCATATGCCCAAGCTGAAACAGCGTGGCGCTCCATCCTTTCAAGTGCTCTCTTTTAAGTAATTCTAGCTCAAACCACTTTGGATAGAGATGACTAGAAAACTGCCAGGCAGTGAATGCGTCCCTAATATTCATATGTGGAAGCCCAAGTCCCAAGGTGACTGAATCTAAGTAATTTCAGACCAAGAACAGCTACTTAGAAGTTTCAGACAATTCTATCAGTGGCAGTCAAAAGCATGCGATTGCCCGAGTGTGGCCAGGACGCAGGCTCTTCCTTGGTCATCACCGCTCTTTTCGCTTCTCCCTCTGTGCTGCCGCTGCTGTTCTACAGGTAAATCGTCAGAAAATGGCACAGCTGGGGCTGGCCAGATAGTTCAGTGGATTAAAGTGCCAGCTTAGGCAGACGCAGGAGTTGGGAGTTCGATCCCTGGCCTGCTGTGTGGGCCCCGCCCTGAGAGCACACAGAGACAGAGACTGAGACTGAGCATGGTGATGCCGACCTTTAATCCCAGTACTTGGGATGCTGAAAACAGGAGGATCACTAGAAGTCCAATCTACATAGTAAGACCCTGTATTACATACAAAAAGAAAGAAAAGAGAATGAACAAGGGGCCAGCAAGATGGTTCAGTGGTCTAAAGCGCCTGCTTAGGAAAGCTCAGGCAACTGTAGGGACCACAGTTTGATCCCCGGCACCACATGCTGGGCCAGCCCCACCACCAGGGCAGGCTGAGCCAGCCATAAAATAAATAAAGAAACAAACAAACAAATAAATAAATAAAAATTTAAAAAAAAATGAATGAATGAATGAATGAATGAATGAACGAACAAACGAACGAAAGAAAGAAAGGGGCACAGCTGCATTGCACACTGTGTTAGCCAAGAAATCCTTCATGGATATATGATTCAGAGTTTTAACTTTGGTTTCACTAAGTCTGTAAGGAAACTAACACATTTCTCTTTTTAAAAGTCTCTTACGGGGACTGGGGAGATAGCTAACAGCATAAGCATCTGCCTGGCAAGCACTAAGTCCTAGGTTTGATCCCTAGCACAAAAAAGAAAAACCTCTTACTAAACAGTATGTTCAAATTTCCTACCTCTATAAGCCATACAATAAAAGCTCATTTGGGGCCAGGGAGATAGCTCTGTGGCACAAATGCCTGCCTGGCAAGTGCAAGGTCCTAAGTTCAAACCCCAGTCCCACTAAATAAGTAAGTAAACAAACAAATAAATAAATAAACAAACAAACAAACAAATAAATAGAAATGAAATAAAAGCTCATTGGTACTTAGTGACAGAGCAGAGATTTCCAAATAACTTAATGGGTAGCGAAAAATACGCAGCGTTGCATTTTCCATGTTAGCTTAGCAGTCACACTCTTCCTTGGTGTGAGGGTTCCTGAATGCTCCCAGACCTAAGTTTTACACTAGGTAATAACAGCAGAAACGATGCCTATGACTTCTCCTTGCCTTTCCATCCTACAACTCTCATCCCTTCAAGCTTAATTAACAAGCATTTCCATTAAGTCACTCAGTGTTCCTGGAGGCTACCAAAGCAACACCTTACTGGAGCATTAACACCTGGCTACCATATATGAGAAAATGGCCTGGATCACCACAAGAAAACTTCAGGCACAGAAAGGCAATAAACCATGCTCATCTATATTAATTCATCAACAAACAATAGTTCTACTCCTATCATGTGACAGGTCCAAATGTACCTGCTCCTGAAGGAAGTGAAATAAATCCTTCTGCAAGATCCACTCCTACATAGAGGTAAAGAGAGATGACTAGAAAATTGCCAGGCAGTCAATGTGCCCCTAAAATTCCTATGTGGAAACCCAAGTCCCAGGGTGACTAAATTTACAGCAGGCGTTTGTGGAGGTAATGAAGGTTAAATGAGGTCACTGTGGTGGAGGATTAAGACCCTAGCAAAAGAGACAACAGAGAACACTTTCTGTCTCCTCAGCATAGGAGTGCATGGAGAGAAAGCTGCCTTCTGCATGCCAGAAAAAGACTCCTTTCAGACAATGAGTCAGCCAGTGCCATTCTGGCCACTAGAACTATGGAAACATATTTCTGTTGTTTAAGGCCGCCAGACTATGGTACTGTGTTATGAGAGGCCAAGCATTCAAGGTCTGTTCTAAGTCACTCTCCTACTGACGCCTATGGTAAATATGCCACACTAATTACACATTCTCAGAAACTTCCTAATTAAGTCAACAGTAAGAGACAAGATTCAGCTGAAGAGCTCTAGTAGGGCACTGCTGTTTCCATGCTAGAAGACCCCTGAAGAGAAGGTTAGGTGAGGATCCTGCCTATCCATGGTAATGATCCCTTCTGCAGCCTTGGCCTTCATTTCCACCTAAACTTCAGCTTTCTTAATGGACATAATAAAAATCTACCTGCACAGCTTATTAGCATAATGTACTTAGAGAAATTAAGTCAGTGAATGGTAGGTAGTCGCTAGGACACATGACCCCACGTGTAACATCACAGAGGTGGATCTTATATAGCATCCACGGAAAGAAGACACTGTAGTTCCAAGTCAGTATGTTGCTTACTGGCAACAGGAAGATTATGTTCATTTTAAAAGAAGAAAAGAAGAGGTGCATGTGGAAAGCAGAAGACTAAACAAGATCTAAGGTCAGACACATCATAATAAAATCTAAACTATGTACGATACCCCATACAATTCGGGAAGAGTGATGAATTAATGTCCTTTTAACAAAATTCTTGCCTTATAATATACTTTAATATCTCACCCCCTAAAAAATTATTTTAAGCATCTTTGTCCATCCATATATACAGGTTCATATTTACTAAGAGCTTATCCTTAGATGAGTCAATGTACCCAGGGCTTAGGTCTTCATTTGTAGGATGGCAATAATAGTGCCTAGCTCAGAGGATGGGTGTGAGGCTCCCAAAGCTGGTATCTAGGAAGCCTTGGAACTGTGTCTTATGGACAGGAAACACTAACCAAATCTCAGCTTGTACTGTACCTTCAGGAACCTCCCCAGGTCAACTGTATCCTGTCAGCTTGTCATTTTAATACTACACAGTATTTCATAATACTGATGCACCATAATTCGCTTAAGCATTCTTCCATTGGTAAGTATTTCAGTTTTCCCCAAATGCACCAATGTAGGGTTGGGGAGACAGTTGAGGGGCACAGAGCCTGCCTGGCAAGCAGAAGGCCATTAGTTCAACTCCTGGAACCGAAAAAGAAAAAAAGATAAGGGTCCAAGGTGCCAATGCCAATAAAGATCTAGTAATGTTATAATGTTATAATACATGTATATTATACACACACACACACACAAGTACGCTCGGTCCCCAGCACCACAAAACAATTAAGAAATATGTCTGTGGATAACCACACATAGCCACAATAAATTTTCTTTATGTTACAATTTAGAAATGGTCAATTATTTAGCAACTCCTTCCTACAGATGACAAGATTTGTAAAGAGGCATTACATTAGTGTGTCACTCTTGATAGGATCACTGGAAGGAAGCTCTGTCATCGCATCCTACTTAAAGGAGCAGCACCCAGCCAAAACCTTAATAAGAGTTAGCACATGAAAGGACTCCATTATGCTCACACAGGTTTTCCACCAGCCAGCAAAGAGCCCAGGGAAGGATCAGACTTCTTTCAAGAGGTGCTGGCTGGTGGTGTGGAGTGAACAAAGCAAATGGCTCTCGTTCAAATGGTGTCTTCCAATTCTCTTTCCAGCTTACTCTCCGTGTTCTATTTATGTCACGTGTTCCACCTCAAAGCCCATAAGGCCAGCCAGCCACACAAGGGCCAGAAACTGACTAGGGAGGATGCCAGGAAATGGGCCCATGTGACTGTTATCAGCTGCCTCCCATGCACAAGGCCCTACACTCGCTCCATCCCTAGCACAGCCTCCCTGCAAAAAGTCAACATAACAAGGACACATCCTCAGGGGACTGAGGCCAGCCGCCTTGCTACACTTTATCACTCATCTCCTCTTGCTATTTCACAGAGGAGGCCTTCCCAGAGCTCCTCTTCACTCCATGTGAGAAGCATAGACTCCCAGTAATGTTCCAAGTTTAACACAAAGGATGGTAACTGAGATGAGGGTTACACGCACTTTGCTATATGCATTAACTTACAAAACAGATACTATCACTGGCCTCTCTGGATAAACAATAGAACCAGGTAGTTGCACCAACCCAGTACAGTGAGCTTTCTTGAGGCAGCACAAACTGCTGACCCTCCTGAGCAATCTGGCAAAAACCCACTATCAGGCAGGATGGAGAAACAACTCCTCAGGAAAATGTCCTCATGCCTCACCTGTTCATGCTTTTACTTTTTTTTTGTATTTAGTACAGAGTCTACAGAGGTCTCACTACACAGATCAGGCTTGCAGTGATCCGCCTGTGTTCAGCCTCCCAAGCACTGGGTTACAGGTGTACATTACCACACTGGGTCTCAAGTCACTGCCTTAGCGCCCGCCTGCCCCAGGGGCAGGGCTGGCACGGCACACGGGGGATGGAACCCGGTCCCTGCATCTGCCTCAGCAGGCGCTTTAGTCCGCTGGCCAGCCCAATGGTATTTTACTTTAAGGAAAAGAACACCTCGTTTTGATATGGGGTGGGGGGACGACCCCCACGACCCCAGTCCAGGTACCAGCCATCAATCTCCAGAGATACCTTAGCGACTGCAGGCATCGGCACCATCCTCCAGGCTCCCGGGCACTCTCTACTTTACCTTGCTCGGGGAGCACTCTGCATCAGCCCTCTTCCTCCTGGAATCTCCCCTTCTAGCCCTGTGATGGCCTGGACTGCAGGAACCTCTAGATAAGTGTTCACTAAGTGAATGCAACACACCTGAGCTCACAGCTGGGGAGGCCACCTGTGCGAAAGGAAAATGGAAGGGAGGCTGCCTGCCTTTCTCAGGCTTTTCTGAGATGCACGACACCAGTGCAGCTCTGGCATGGAGTCACAGGATTGATCGTCCCACAGAGCTGCGCATTCTACACAGAATCCTCTGGACCTGTGCAGCATGCAAGAAGCCAGACAAAATGTGGCTGGCTCAGGCCAGCGAGATAACTCAGCAGACTGAGTGCCTCCTTAGGAAAGCACAGGGACTGGGGTTCGAACCCTGGTACCACATGTCGCTACAGCCCCATCCCCGGACACACTGAGCTGGCCACCAAGACTGGGCATGGTGGCACACACCTGTGATCCCAGTGAAAACAGGAGGATCACTAGGAGTCCAAGCTGTGTAGCGAGACCCTGTGCCAAATACATTAAAAAAATTTAAAAAATGTAGTGGGCTCTTGGTGGCTAGGGTTTACAACGACCCTGGTTGAGTATAAAGAGATGACATAGAACATCTAACTACATAAAGAGGTCCAAGAGGCCACCACACCCTGCAGCTCCATCTCAAAGAACATTCCGTCGGAACCTGGACACAGGACAGCCACATTCCAGGAGAGAAAATCTGATATTTATTCCCATCACAAGGTCACTTTGAAGTTCTGACCCCCTACACACACGAAGCCTCGGGATCTGGCAGGACTGAAAAACTTCCTGTTCTGTTCTGAGGGGCAGCCCAGCTCCTCCCAGCTAAACCCACTCATTTTACAGATTAAATCAACCAAATGGAAGCCAACATTCCACAAAGGAATGTCCATTACTATTGACACAAACAGATACACCCACAGGCAAAGGCCAAAGCAAGTGTCTTGAAAAGAATATGCACGGCATGCTGGTGGTCTCTGGTTCCTTATTGCTCTAACCTTAAGCCACCTGGAATGGGAAGGGCTCCAAATGCAAAAAGAGGAGACAGTATCCACTTTGTGGCTGGTCTCATTCCATCCCAACTCAGCTCCTTGCATGCTAGCTTAGTAGTCAAAAGAAAAGGGTTTCCTCAGTCTTAGGGGGTAGGTGATGGGTGATGCAGGGGGACAGTTCCCTTGTCCCAACTAATTGCATCAAAATTCATCAGCTATATTTACAGTTTGAATTTTCAGCCTCCAGAGTAATGCAGGGAAGTAAAGTACCAAGTTAGTGGCCTTCTTCTAAAGTGTATCCTTAGTCCCCATCCTATTAAAAAATTACCATGTGTCTAAACCCCTCTTGCCATTTGACCAGATTTTCCCAAAGCCTCTGAGACAAGTTAACTACGTCAGCAACTCCTGAGATATCCATTTATAAAAGCAGATTCTTGAGTCCCCTTGCAACCTACTGAATGAGGTTTACTGCAGGTGGAAGCCTAGAATCTGCATTTTTAAAAAGCATCTCCAGCAATTCACTATACATTTAAATCCGAAAATCACAGTTCCTGGATACTAGCTTCTCTCCCCACCCCTCTACCAGGTTTCTAGGACTCTGGAGAAACTAACCTGTCAGAATCTGGCTAAGAAAACAGAAATATTAGATGCTTCAACTGATAATATTTAAAATAAAATTTGGCTTAACAAGTGCTGGAAGGACTGAGCAGCACAGAGTACCTGCAGGAAGCAGCTGCCATAAAGAGGGCAGCGGGACCAAGCCAGCAGGTAGAGGCTCACAAGAGCCAGGAGGAGAAGAGCCACACAGAGCTACAGGAAAGGCTGGCCCAGTTTCCCGGAGGGACCCCCTGAGGTGCCACGAGGGCTGGCTAGTGAGATCCCTGGGAGAGGTTCTAAGAAGTAAAGAAAGCGGGAGCTATGAACCAAGAACTCCTGGCAGAGGAGGAGACCCTCTCAGAAAAGCTGATGATAAGCTGGATAGAGTCTGTCCCTTCTCCCTCCCCATGCCTTCCAGACTGGCCCTCAGCCTCCCTACCAGCAGAGTTTAACAGGAACATAGCAAGCAGAGGAGAAACTAGGCAGCCAATTATCAGCCGGTACACGAAGCGGATTCCACAAAGGTCTGTCTAGAGTACATGTGCAATCACTTAATGAGGAACCTCGTATCTACCAGCTCCACCAGGAGACTGGGCCTCTCCGAGATCCAACGACAATGGCCAGGATTTAGGTTTTTGTTTTACTGTTTCACAAGTCCTGAAAGAATCCTTTTTAATATGGAACATTCCCAAACCATTTCCTCTGTGCTTCCACAGCCAGCCCACCCCTCTCTGCTTCCTGTTGGTCTTGTGGTCCTCTGAGGATCAGAGAGCCAACGCGAGGTGACGTTGGGCAAGGTGCTGGTTGGTGTGCTCTTGTCCAGAGTCTTCAACTATAAAATGTGAGCGACAATACTCTCCTTCCCAAAAAAGGCTGTCAATATCAAAAGCCACACTACGGCCAAATGCAATAATACGAATGTAACTGGCACATGTGTTTAACGATGGCTAGATTGTATTTAAATTAGCAAGAAGACAATCATCCCAGATTCCTGGGTGGAGACCAGAACTCAGTCTACTGCAGCCTCTGCACAATGCCTTTTTATCCTCCCTCCCTGTGATCATCTCTGCTCCCACTGAGGACCAATTCCTGCTGGCTTCCTATCTCTCACACACACACCCCTTTGAATCCCACCACTGATGACACCTGTACCACAATGGCTATAGTCCAGAGAAATTATTTATTGTGCAAGACACACTTCTCAGGCAATGACACATCACTGGCTACCACCAGCCATGAAGCAGAAAATAACTGAATAATTTTTCCCAGCTCAAATACAGAGGGGGGAGTTCATTCACTTTAGTATCACCTTTCACTTCCTCCCTTGCCATCTGACTTGAAGGTTCATTTTTTTGTTGTTGTTGTTGTTGTTATTTTTGTATTTTAGGGAAGGGTCTACAGGGTGTTCAGGGTCTCACTACTAGATTGGACTCACAGTGATCTGCCTGTTTACAGCCTCCCTAGAGTGGGGATTATAGGCGTGCGCCGCCACACCCAGTCTCAATTGCCACCTCAGCACACCCCAGGGATGGGGCCAGCACAGCAGGCCCAGGGATCAAACACCCAATCCACTGAGCTACTTGGCTGGGCCTCCACCTGACTTGATTGTCCTCATAATCAAAGTGCTGCTTAACTTGTCTCCGTTGGCAACCCGGGTTTCTCCCCCAAGTTACAACCAAAAAGCAGGAGGTAAGGATCACCTCTGCTGGTGAATATCTCCCCCTTCTCTTGACACACCCAGAAGCAGGGACATGATGCAGCCTGAGATGACAGCAGAATCTAAGAGCCACAAGGGAAGAGATGCTAATTACAGGAATGCACATGCCCAGTGGAGTGGATAGCAGTGTAGTGAGGACCCCAGCAGGCCTAGGGGCACCCCTAGGAGGGAAGGAAGGGCTAAGGGAGCACTCGACCACCCGACAGGCCCTGACAGGAGCGGAACAGTGCTGGTAGTACCTGCACCTCCCAGGGCCCTTCCTAATGGGAGCCACATGCATATGTAATCAATAGACGCCAGGTGTCAGGAAAGTGTACCCTCCAAAAGTCCTAGGAAAGTGGCCAAAGTGGCAGGAGAGTGTAGGAACTGGAAGATGCGGAGATGACACTGCTGTGACACATGCTGGTTCATAAGGCATGGTGGATGCCGGGTGCTGTGTCTCTATACGCTTCCGCGTGCTAAAGCCCTGTCCTCCACAGACCACAGGGTGAGCTGCTAGAGCACAGGGAACACAGCGTCCCTAAACCCCGCCCCCAGAGGTTCCAGGCACCACCTTGGAACAAGGCAATGGAAAGAGTGGAGAGGCCCTGACCAACCTCCTCAACCCCAATGGCCCACTGGGGAGGGAACATATAGCTGGTGCGACAGATCTGTGGGGTGAGGGCACAGGAACCAGCCTGGGAGAGCCCAGAGGGGCAAATCCCTCTCCAAGAAGCCACAACAGGGGATTTACAAGTATGCAGCTATTCAAAAATATATGCTGAGCCACTAGGTACATATTAGCACACTATTCAATTTTCAGGTGTACGTTTCAGAGATTCACTATGAAAAGAAAAAAAGAAAGGTGGGGGAAAAAAAAAACTATTTCAGGCCTCAGAAGACAAAATACAATTAAACTTCAGAATTATATCTAGCAATTATGGTTGGAGTTAAGTTGGGCACTGACTATCTGATTTTTTTAATTTCAGTATTGGGTCTTAAACCTGGGTCTTTGCACTGAGCTACTTACTCAGGCCTTTTTTATTTTTTTTTTTATTTTTTTATTTTGAGACAGGAGCTGGGCTTGAACTCGTGATCCTCATGCTTCAACATCCCAGAGTGCTGGGACTATAGCCATGTGCCACAATGTCTGGCCTGTGATTTATCCATCCAGAAAGCATGATACCTCGAATAGTATGAAGAACTAATAGCACACAGTAAATGAACCTAAACAGCCTTCATTTGCCTTTATTCAATATACACTGAGCAGGGAGTCTAGTGGCACATGCCTTAAGCCCAGCACTTGAGAGGCTGAGGCAGAATGGTCACTGAGTTCAAAGCTATCCTAAGTTACAAAACGAGTTCAAGACCAGCTGAACTGCACAGTGAAACCCTGTCTGAAAAAGACAAACACACACACACCCAGCCACTAGACACATATTTTAAAAATTTCATATTAAATCTAAATTCAACATATGCAGATTTGGTAACACTGTAAGAAAGAATCATTGCAAGCGTTTTAAACTAAAACGACTTTCTCACAACGTGAGCCCCAGCCACCCAGATCTGCAGTCTCTCAGAGAAGCAGACGCATTCTCCTGAGAACTGCTGAAGACAGGCTAGCTTCAGCGTGCTTAGAGTCATTCACTCACTACTTTATTTTTCAACAGAGAGGTTGATTAGATAGATTGATAAACACTTGTTAAACTGGTATTTTAACAGATAAAGTTCTGTTTCATTTACTGCACTTAAACAATAGAAAGTGCAAAGTTTTATGTCCTTTCATCATGGTTTTGGCTAGCTAACATTGCCTCCTTATACTCTAAACTCTTAGGAGAGGGCTAACCGGTCCCTTAATGTGCTATGTTTGCTACCCAGAATGTTGCATCTGCACATAATTTAATAAAAACACCCATTAGCCAAGCCCCCAGGTTTGAATTCTGGGCTACAGCCTACTACAGTGAGAGGACCAAAATCCTAGCAAAGCCCAAGATCCAGCCTCACTCTCTTAATGTGTCCATCAGCTTCACCTCATTACATACCAAAGACAACCTTTCAATCTACCCAGCCTATTAATGACACCACAATGGACAGACGGGTAGGATAAGTCCTCCACCAATGACACGAGGTAGGGAAAAGCCACCAAAAAATGGAACTCCCTGACTACAGGCAAAAAATGCCCCTAGATACAAAGAATAATAGCTTCTTGGAGCTGAAAACTTAAATTCCTATCTCATACAATCTCCACGACAGGGAATGCATGTTTGTTTATTCACTCAACAGATTTTACAGTGCTTCTAGTATGTGTCGGGTACTATTGTAAGTGCTAGGAAGGAGGCACAGAGTGCCTGCTCCTTATATTTTAACAGGAGGAAATGTGGGCTTCAAAACATCATGAATAAGATCATCTCAGACTGCAAGAAGTTCTATAACAAGCATACAATTGGTGAGGAGAGGACTTGAGCTCCATGTGACAGACAGGCAAGCCACTGAGGTGGTGAAATGCGGCTGAGGAGGGAACACAGAAAGGTCTCTGGCCAAACATTTCAGAGAGGACAGCACGTAGAAAGGAAACCATCACAATGAGGGGGAAAAAAAGAGACAAAGGTGGTGTGGCTGCAGCTTGGTAAAAAGGCAGGTGGTGAAAGACAACGAGGCAGATAGCAGGAGAATGAACACACCTGAGGTCATGTGGACAAGGAAGAGTGCCAAGGTGAATCCTAAGATCTGGCCAATATGTGCACCAGGTCACTTTGGTTGCGACATGGAAGTAAGCTGTGGGGCAAGATGCCCTGTGATGGTCAGGGGTCTGCTACAAATGTTCAGACACAAAGGAACCATGGCATGAGCCTGGGTGGCCGAAGAGGTAAGGACGAAGTGGTTGGATTGGGAATATATTTGGATATAAAACTATACCACTCGTGGGCAGACTGAAGTTAATTGCAAGAAGAAGACATGAGAGTACCTTAACATTAAAGATCTCTATTGTGATCATCATTATATGTTACAATGAATACCTTTGATTCTCTTTTCACCCTTCCCAAAATTATGCCAAAGCTGGCACAGTCACCAGAATATAGTCTGAGGCTGCAGATGATAACTGAGGAAGGACTGGCGGCAGGCACTGCTCAGTCAGCCTCCAACCCCAAGGACAGGGCAGGAAGAGCGCAGACATAGAAAGAGTGGCTAAAATCATGGTACTGCTCTTCCACGTGCTGAGAGGACAACCTCAAGCAGAAGGACGATCTTCCGTACCTTGAGAGCTATCTCAGGGGAAAGACGTGTTCTGCCATCTCTTAAAGAAGTGCACTCATATGCATTGCCGTTTCATACAGGAATATGCAGAAAAATAAAGAAATCAAAAATTTGGCATTTATGCATATTTTTTCCATCCAACTCTTAAGTTTCAGAAGCTTTTAAAAGAGGGTCAGCCAAATAACTAAGCAGATTAAAGCACCTGCAAGCAAGCACAGGGGCCGGGGTTTCAATCCCCCAGGCCTGCCAAGTCGGCCCCACCCTCAGGGCACACTGAGATGGCAATTGAGACTGGGCATGGTGCGTGCACCTGTAATCCCAGCTCTTGGGAGGCTGTAAACAGGTGGATTACTGCGAGTCTGATCTAGTAGTGAGACCTTGAACACCCTGTAGACCCTTCCATTTAATATAATATAGTATAGTATAATATAATATAATATAATATCCAAAAATTGCCCCACAAAACAAAGCAGAATTGCAGCCAGGGAGATAGCTCAGCTGCAAAAGTGCCTGCCTGGCAAACACAAGGTCCTGAGTTCAATCCCCAGTACCACAAAAAGAAAAAAAAGCTCTTTCCCATCTTGCAAGACGGTGGGTATAAAAACTGAGAAGCCAGACACTAAAGAGAAAGAACCTAAAGCCAAGAAGGCTCCTGCCAGTGGTACTGGTAAAAAGGGTAAGGTGAAAAAGGCAAGAAAAAAGAAGTCCAAGAAGAGGCATCCCCACTGCAGCCAAAATCCTGTCCTGGTTAGAGGAATTGGTAGATACTCCCAATCTGCTATGTATTCCAGTAAGGCTTTGTACAAGACAAAGTACACAGCTGCTAAGTCAAAAGTTGAGAAGAAAAAAGAGAAAGTTCTTGCTATCGTCACAAGACCAGTTGGTGGGGCCAGGAATGGAGGTACGTGGGTGACATGTAGTCATAATGACTTTGTAATCTGCTATTTTCACTCAGAATTAAATCACACTTCTCAGAGCACAAGATGTCAATGTGTTATGAACCCTAAAGTACAGCCTTCAGTCCTTGGGCCCCTCTTTATGTCAGCACTGCATAATCACGGCAAAGGGACACACCCACCTTGAGCACAAACAAAAGCTGAAGCAATACCCAATGCGCAGGCTTCCAGGCTCTGTTACGGCTCTGTAATTCACTAAACAGCTTATAAAGCCATCTATCTGTCAATGATTTGCCAAATCAAATGAGTAAAATGAAGTTAGTCAATTTCATTTAAAGATTATTTACCTAGGATACAACAATAACTCACAAAACACAGCAGGAAAGCAGCTGAACCTACACCAGAAAATATGCACTTCTTTTTAACAGCAGAGTCAAGCATGAACTTAGAGGGGATGGGACAATCACATTTTCCTGCACTGTAACACAGCCAGAGCCCAAGCATTCACTGGAGGGCCAAGCACTCTCAGAAGTGCACAGATGAGAAGCTGCAGAACATCCCTGAGTGTTTGAAGGACAGACTCACACTGAAGCACTTGGCTATGCTTAAACACATGTGGGTAAGTTTAGGGCACAATGATAAACATTACAGATGAAGAGATTACCACTCTGTATTCTAAAGGTGTCTTTCCTTTAAGGCTTGTGAACTCCTTAATGTGTATCTAAAAAAGTATATGTTCAAATAATCACCAGTTTCATAGCTGTCCCCCAGATTGCTCCCCATGACATTGTATTTTAGGCCACACTAAAAGTAGCAGGGGCTAAGGGGACTCTCAGGTGCTTGAGTTTCAGAAAGCACTCAAAAGAAAAATCCTGTATCCCTGGAAACCCGAACACATCATTTCAGGTGAAGTGGGGTTGACACCCTGGTGTCTGCTCTCAGCGCTGACAGGAAGCCAACAGCAGCCTTCCAATGAGGCTCCTAGCAGCCTTCAAGATCAAAGTCATCTCTTCCGTATTCTATTCTCACCTTTGGCTGTGAGTCCATCTCCTCTGGAGAATGTCTGAAGGAGAAACAGGTCGTTACCTACTCAGCAGATGCTATCACAGAAGAACCTGGACTCCATCCTAAAAAACTCAGAAAGGTTTTACTTGGCTCAAAAATGCATCATGTTGCACAGCCACAGGTAGAGATGTGCTGAATTAAGGAATCTATGACAACATCCTTTGTAAAAGGAAATGGAATCCTACATTTGAACATTTACGTCAATACAAATTCTCTCCTGGGAGGGCTTCCTTGCACTGAGCAAAGAACCCAAAAGGACATCGAAAGCATTCAGACAACTGGTATCTGCCGTATCAACTACTGCTTGAAATACCTAAGCTACCAGCCGGGTCATGGAAATGTGTAAGCCAGAAGGGCATCTGGGTGTCGTACTAGACCTCATGATAGGACCTGACCTGCACTCCAACCCCTCACACTCTCCAGGAAGGACAACAAAGAGGGCCAACAAAAATAACTTCCCATTTTCCTTTCACCATCCTTTCTCTCTCAAATTTTAAAGTAACATTTTCACGAGCTTTTCTTCGATACGTACATTAGGGGCTGGGAGTATAGCTCAGTAGCCGAGCATTTGTTTAGCATATGTGAGACCACAGGTTCTATCCCCATCACCACAAAAACAAATACATAAATAGGTAAATCAATGAAAACCTATATAAAAATTAGAAGTGATAAGGCAAAAAAATCCAATGAATATTAAAATATCATGCTATTGACCTTAGAGATTAATATACTTTAAATTTATATGACCCATACATATCAAACTACCACTTTATGGAACTATTACTTTCTTTTTTAAGTGTATTTAGTACAGGGTCTCACTACACAGCTTAGATTCATAGTAAGGCTCCTGTTTTCAGCCTCCCAGCACTGGGATTATAGGCGTGCACCAACAGGCCTGGACGTAGTGGCCAGCTCAGTGTGCCTGGGGCCAGGGCCAGCATGGCATGTGGTGCCCAGGGATTGAACCCCGGTCCCTGTGCTTGCCTACTGAACTATCTCACTGGCCCTAACTTAACTTTTAAAAAAACATATTTAAAGGCTTTTGTGATTAAAACCAAAAAAACTTTGGTTAAGCAAGTACTTGCTCTCATACCAGTTAACCATTATTTAACAATTTATAAATAATTGTATAGCCTTTATTCAA
Organism: Capromys pilorides; assembly: GCA_004027915.1. Lineage (NCBI taxonomy): Eukaryota > Metazoa > Chordata > Mammalia > Rodentia > Capromyidae > Capromys > Capromys pilorides. The sequence goes on along the minus strand of PVKN010003965.1, from coordinate 11,087 downwards.
TTTCATTATGAAATTCACAGAAACTTGTACCTGTCACAGGCTCAGATCCTAACATTATCAAACACAACAATCTCCCACTCACCCAGAGTAAGACTGGTTGACATTCTAAACATAAGTGTTCAAAACTATCAACTTTTATTAAAACATGGATTGTTGCTTTATACATTTCATCTAAGAAGAGTCACATTCACCGCTTAGAGCTCATCCAATTTAATTGACAGGATTTTCTTTAAGAGACAGATCTCACAGTGTTGCCTACACTGGCCTCAAACTCGTGGGCTCAAGATTCTACTTGGGCCACTTGGGTAACTGACAGAACTTCCAAAGGAATTAGGAGGGGAGTCGTTTAACAAGGAGTCAAGACTTCACACAACACTGCCCAGCTCACATTTTCCAACTACGCTGCCCCGTTAACTTTTAATTTGTCTCACACTTTCATTTATTAAATAAATGATGGAAATTCTTTCCGAGATTTTCTCTTTAAATATTTTGGATTCACAGTCCATGCTGCAGAGGCCAAACCTCAGCTGGCAGAGAAACGCTATGTCTGACAGAAAGGTGTGGGTGGAACACATCCCACAGAAACAGACCTCCGCGAACACACGCAGGCCCAGAGCCCCAGCACAAAACGGCACAGATGTGTATTCATGGGTGAACCTGGGCCATTTATTTTGCCTGTCAGGAAATCACAAACATTCATTTCTGCAGTTAGCAAGCTCCAGCCATTGAGGGGCCCACTCACTGAACTGACCTCACACCCTTCACACCACGACTAAAGAAAGAAACGCCCTAAAATACTACTTCAGTCAACATTTATAACACTAGACACAATTCACTGAAAGAAGAAATAAACTGGTCACAAATTATTTACAGCGAGTCAGAATATCATCACTTTCGTTGTTCTCAAAGTAAAGCAGTGTGTGCTGGGAGAAATCCTGACGATGTTTCACTTCTTGTTCCCAGGGCCTTCCAAGACCTACTGAGAATACTACCGTGGCCTTCCAACCTGCCCTTCCTTGCCCCAAATCAAAGTGTCATAGCCAATGAACAACAACGGTTTTCTTGCCTGAGTTCCTAAGCTGGGTCCCTAACGACTTTGTAGCATACTGAGTCAAAACAACATTCAAAGAGACCATCCAATAAAAAGATATCTCTAGCTGTCACTAAAAGTCAACAGTTTTGTCCTGCTTGAAACAGCTTTGAAAGGTTGCTCTCTATTAATGCTCCATAGCAACCGAAAACAGCTAGTAGGAGATGAGGCTTCCTCTGAAGGCTGTGACCCTTGCTCGGCGAGGGGCCAGACAGCCAGGATTCCTCCCAGCGTATGTGAACCACATGCATGAGAAGCACCTGGCTCCTTGATAAAAAATAAATTCTCAGATGTGGTCAAACTTCCCAAGCAGAATTTCTGGCAATACAGCTTGAAGAATTGCATTTTTAATCATGGATGGATGGATGGATGGATGGATGGATGGATGGATGGATTAGTACAGTGTCTCACTACAAAGCTTAGACTCACAGTGATCCTCCTGTTTCAGCCACTCCAGCGCTGGGATTACAGGTGTGCACCTCCACGCCTGGTTCCAGGGAACAACAAGGCATGTCCAGGGTTCCGAGGCCAGTGCAGTATGTGGTAACAGGGATCAAAACCAGGTCCCTGTGCCTGCCAGGCAGGCACTTACACCACTGAGCTATGTCCCAGCCCCAGAAATGCATTTTTAAGCAAGCCGCTAGGGAATCCTCTGTACAACAAAGTTCTGAGTAGCTTCTCAAAAAGAAATCAAGGACCTAGTTCATTAAACTACCAAGTACCTAGCACCTGCAAGTGCCACTAATCGGGAATAGAAACAGGCCTCATTTACTTTACACGCCAGTACTTTATAATCTCACCCCACACCTGAGAAAACGGAAGCCTACTTTTTACTGGCAGCAGAGCAAAGATTTGTGTCCTAGTTCCTCCGAAACAGAAAGTTTTCTTTCCACGTATGTCCCTCTGATTAGCACGAAAAGTGGTGGCTCCTGTTCCCCTGATGTCATTCAAGGATGGCCAGCCATGATGCCTCCCCACTCCCACACACAGAAAGCTGTAAGACAATTTACCAAGTTAACCAAGACAGGGCTAGGAGAGCGAGGCCATATCACAAGATGGTGGGCATACATTTTCATCTCAACTGTAAGCTAACCAACAGAAGCTCCAGACTTGGGCTGAATGTACAGGTGGCCTTTCTGACAGGATACCGCATGGCGAGAGCATGGAGGTTATATAATGTCATCACCAGAAAGGTTTTCACAAAAGGACCTCTCTATATAGGGCAGGGTGTCTCAGTGCTGATACTGTGACATTTGAGGTTCGATAATTCTTTGTCACTGTCCTGTATACTGCTGGAGTTTAGCAGCCCCTCTGGCTTCTACCCACAGCACTCATTAGGATATCCCTACCTCTTTCCAGCTGCGACAACCTAAAACAATCCTAGACCTTGACAAATGTCCCAGAGGGTGAGGGAAAGGAGGACAAATCTCCCTCCCAGTTCCAACACTATGGCTCTCAGAGTTAGAGGGGCCCTGCCTAAAAGAATGAAGCGCGAGATGGGTAAGGAAGTAACAGGACGTGCTTTGAACACACCAAGATCCTGGCTTGCTCAGTCACTTAAAACTGAAGCTGCCTGAGAGGGAAACACGGAAATGTGGGAAATGCAACCTACACATGATCTGCCGGAGACAGCAAGAACGGACTGCTCTCGGGAAAAGAAAAGGAAGGAAGAAATGAAGCTGAAAGAAGGCAATAGGTACTGTTTTTACATATGGTCCCCGGTTATTTAAAGCACAGTTTCTGGTCCTAGGAAAACACTTTACCCAAGGTTGAATTTATGACAAAGAACATTTTAAGCTGTCAGTGAGAGCCAAGGTTTCATGTCATCTTAAGTGGTGGTGAAGTGACACTGATGTTGAACACACTGGAATGTGAAAACAGGGAAAGGAAGGAGAAACAGAGCCTGCTCAGCTCTCGGGGACTCCCGCCACTTGAAAGTGCAGTGAAAGGTTAAGTCTGAAGAACAGGGTATGTGTCGTGTTCTCGAAATGCTTGTGAAAGGCTCCAGGTGCTTACAGAAGGATTCTGTAACAGGCATGTCTCCTTGCCAGTGGACTTTTATTAAGTGCCTAAATACACAAAGTGCTGTGCTGGGAACTATACACAAAGCAAGGTCACCACAGCTGGCCCAGCACCTTGAGATAGGTACCACAAGACACTCTTAAAAAGAAGGATCGGAGAGACACAAGGAAGACTATTTCCCAGACTGGTCCTGTGCAGCTGCCTGCCCTCCACCAGCCATTCCAAAACAAACAAAGAATCTATCAGTCAAACAGAAAAACCAGATAAACTGTCAGAACATTGACTCACACCAGAAACAAGAGAGAGATTACGGAAGGGAGACAGAGCAACAGTCCTTCAGCACCACTGCCCAGGGAACGCAAGGCTGAAGAAAGCAGAGGAGACCCAACCTGTATCTCGAGAGTGGGCAGGACTCAACAGGAGGCTGGTGGAAACCATTCTAAAGTGCCTTTCCCACGAACAGGCCAGTACATTTGCTCACCACTGGCATCGAGCTTTCTAGTTAACAAGCACGGAGGTGCATACCTGTAGCCTAGCTCCTCAGGAGGGACGTTCACTGAACCCTGCAAGTTCAAGGCCAACCTGGGCAACACAGTCAGACCCCCATCTCACCGAAGGGTGCAAAAAGAGTTTCTAATGGTGGAAAGTTACAGGAAGAAGAGCACTAGACCCTCTACAGATCTTTTTTGTCCCCATGCTAGAGTACGGAACAGGCATGTGAGCAGGTAAATGAGGTAATTTTATGTCATCATTTCAGTTATTCACCCATTCATGCATTTTGTGGGATTGGGACTCAAACTCAGAGCCCAGATGGAAGGGTTTTTCATTGATTTTGATTGCCACAATACTAGGGTTGAACACAGGACCGAGTGCATGCTAGGCAAGCTCTACCAGTGAGCCCAGCCCAGGAGCCATAACAACCCCAGCCCTGAGATTATTTTTGATGTCTTGTTTGGGTTTTTTTTCCCAGCTCACAGGCTAACAATGAATATAATTAACCTACTCAAAGACAGTTTTAATGCACAAACTCTCCTAATCCAATGGCCACTAATAGGACAGTCATTCGCTAGCTCACCACCTAGGCCCACGCAACCCACCCTCACCAGGATTTAAGGCTCTGAGTCACCCTAAAATAATCAAGTGCAAGTGCACTTTCAGAGACAGCCACTGTCAAAGTAGCATGCAAAGCCACAAGCACAGAACCTGCCTGACCCTCCTGACACCAGTGACAGTGATCCTGTATTTATAGTCACCCTTGTATGTAGTTATTAATATATTTCTGAAATGTACGCAGCGTGTTTCCTGGGCTGTAAAGAAAACTATATGTAGAAACATCACCGTGGAAAACTGAGAGCTCTTGAAGTACACAAATGCTTTCTCTTATATTTTAGCATATGTGCTGCCAAAGCAAGCACTACTCTCTTATAAATCCACTCCACCTAGAAAAAAAAACTAACCCACGAGATAGCTCAGCTTACTAAGTGCCTGCGTAGGTAAGTACAGGGACTGGGATTCGATCCCCAGCACCACGCCCTGCGGGCCCCACCCCCAGGGGTGCACTGAGCCTGTGACCCAGTCTGGTGGTAACGCATGTCTGCAATCCCAGCACTGGGGAGGCTGAAAACAGGAGGATCATTATGAGCCTCAGCTGCATAGTGAGACTTTGTACCAAATACATAAAAAATAATAATACAGGGGGCCAAGGAGACAGCTCAGTGGCATAAGCCTGGCAAGTGGAAGGTCTTGAGTTCTATCCCTGGTATTGCAAAAAATAAATAAATAATAAAATACAAACAAATAAATAAATTCGCTCCATCATTTCTTTCTCTGTAAATAATGTCTCCCAAACTCATATTTATAGTTCCAATTAATCTCTGCAGCGCTAATCCTCACTCACATATCACAGACATTACTGAGGCTCACAAATCTTCCCTCAGTGTGCAAGGGCCCTGCCCTCCTCTGCAGGGCCACATATGCCTGCTTCCTGCCTCCAGCTAAGAACGTGAACCCTGGTGAGCGCCTTCTCCCACGCTGAGGCGAGGAAACCCCTGTACCCTGCCTGCTCCACAGCTGTTCTCTTCCTGCCCTCAGGGATGACAAATGAAGCAGCCTAAGATGCCTCAAGAAGCACAGCTGACACAGTTCAGCCCCGCCACAGGGGCCTATGAGAGCCAGGGACACCTTTGTGCTGTGCACGTGCCCATGACCCGGGACATGTCTGCCACCACTCCAGATCCTGACTGGCAGCACGAGCTCAGTGGACGTCCAGAAGGCAGCACCACTCCATCTAGCCTCACATCCTCCACCTCCTCCCCCGAGGACCGAAACTCAGACAGGACCATCCCCCTCCTGTTTTCAGCATCCCTTCGACCCCAGGCTCATGTGAAGTAAATGTACAGCAGCAGTGTGACAGTTTTTTATTGATGGTGGTAAAAGCCCTAAGCGAAAGTTAGATTAATTGTACTACAACTTCTCAAAAGCATGATGGAAAATATAGAGAATCCTAAAAATACACACTTATTTTGGACAAAAAATGATTTAATCATGAAACCTGAACATTTTAGATATTTAACTCTGAAAGCTACTCCTTATGTTAAAAAGCTAATGTAACTGGAAAAGAAATTTCAGTTCTCCCTCACCAAATCTGAAGTCATGAGTTAGATTTTATATCTCTCTATATTCTTATTTTTAAGAGAGTTTTATTACCACTGCTCAAAGCACACTGGAAACCGACAGTCTTCACAAATATCACCAGCAATTCTAAAAATTAAAAGTTTAAATCCATAGAATTGCAATGCAAATATCGAAAGTTCACCATAAAGATCATTTATCACCATTTTTTCCTCCCCAGTCCTTCTTGAAAGGGCCCTGTATGGACTGGCTTAGAAAAGAGCTATGAAAGAAAATGTATGCTGTGGTTTCATAAAAATGTCTAGATCTGAAGTGCTGAAACTTGTAATAGCAGTCCCCAGATCACACCAGCTGCACAGGCACGGGGCCCCCACTCCCAGTTTGTGTATAAGTTGAATAAACTGTAGCATAATGAGAAAGAGCTGAAATCTGAACACAGGAAAATAATTTAATCTCCTTTTTTGTTTTCTATAGGAACCATAGGGAAGGTTTTCTATCTGAAAGAAACTTAAACAAAATGATATACAATCATTATTCTACTTGTCTATCTCTGAAATACACTGAAAATGTCCTTCTCAAAGTTTCCCTTGTGAGCAGGCATTATCTACTTACAAAAGAAAAAGGAAGTGTCATTTTCTATTTGCTATTTTCTCTACTCGTGGAGTCACGATGAACAAACTGAAACTTCAGTTCCACTCCATCAACTTTAAAAATCTTGTGCCTCCAATATTATAAGGCAAAAAATAATTATCAGTAATTATAAATCTAGATCATAAAAATATTTTTAACTTAAATTAATCCAAAATCTGAAGCATGCCTGTGTATCTCTCCCACTCCACCTGAAGTGTCACTAAACACAGGAGGACTGTTCAACTTCCTTGTTTCGCACAAGCACACACTGTAATTGGAGAGACTCTCCTTCATTTGTACCATATGAGTCAGCAGGAAGTAGTGTCAATTAGTTAGTGGTCAGCACACATCCACTGGGTACTCAGTACACGCATGCACCTGCTTATAAAGGTCACTTCTGTCCTAGAGTTGACAGAGAGTTCACAGCCCTGGGAACAGGTGAGCAGGAAGTTCTACCTTCCCAACCATGTGTGGGCCTTTCATCTCCAGATAAGTAAGTTCTGGTTGGTATCTGGTGGCAGGAAATATGCCAGTACTTCTTGAAAGGACCCTATATGCACTGGCTCTGGGGCTGGGGGCTCAGCGGTAGAGCACCTGCCTGACACATGCCAAGCAGTGAGCACCGTCCCTACCACCACAAGTCTTTCAATATGACTTTGTCACTGCACCTGCCTTCCACCTGATTCTTCTTAGTTAGCTGTGAGCAGCAAACACCTATCTACTCCATAAGGCACAATCAATATCCTGTCTCCTGTTCCTAAGTAACTCACCAGGAGAGATCCGCACTCCTCACAGGGTAAGGGCAGAAAACAGCTCACAGGCACACTACATGCAAAAACCGGGTCTTTCTGCACAGTGAGTCCATTTAAATATCCCCACATCTGACTCAATGTACCGCCCAGATATGAACACACATTGGCTCCAGTCCATCAAGTCCAATGCTGCAGGGTAACTCAGAAGACCACAGGACCAGGGACAGAGACAGAAGACACATTTAACTTCACAGATCCTTTTTCACTTAGGTTCCAGGAAAGAATGAAGCATCTCAGTTGAAAATAATGTCCAAGGGGCCAGAGAGATAGCTCAACAGACTAAGCACCTGCTTAGGCAAGCACAGGGACTGGGCTTCAATCCCCAGACCAAATGCCTCACCAGCTCCACCCCAGGGGCGCACTGAGCTGGCAACCGAGTCCAGGCATGGTGGCCTATGTCGGTAATCCCAGTGCTGGGGAAGCTAAACACAGGAGGATCACTACAAGTCCAAGCCACATAGTGAGACCCTATAACAAATACATTTTTTAAAAATTTAAGAAAAAAAATGTCCAGGCCCGGCAAGATAGCTCAGTGGTCTAAAGCGCCTGCTTAGGCAAGCTCAGGCAAGCACTGAGGGACTGCAGTTCAATCCCAGCACCACATGCCACCCCAGCCCCACCCCCAGAGAGGGTCGAGCAGGCCACACACACACACACACACACACACACACAGAAAAGAAAGTCCAAAAGGAATCTGAACGACACATTTTAAAACTGTATCTTTGGTCATTCAGGTCCTTTGTTTCTCTCACTTTGTAAAAGGTAAAAGGAAGCTGGAGTCTTAACTTGAAAACATATGCATTCCTCCTTTAGAAAAGCAACCAGCTTGCACAGCAAGGAGTACCCTTAATGCCTTGTGCTTAGTACACACGCCAGAGGAACACACTCATTCAGTCAAGTAGCGCACAAGGAAGTCACTGAACTGACTGCTCCAGAGACGGCCTCCTCGGCCTCACGGGCAGACAGAGCACGGAGCGCGTGCCGGCCTCACCGTCCCTATCAGGCAGCCTCCAGAAGCAGCCCTCTTCTCTGCTCACCTCTGCACCCCACCTGTCCACATCAAACTCGCCCAGCTCTCTGTATGCTGCACTGTACAAAGAATTGCTTCACCCACCAAGCCCTCTACATTAAGTCTGGGAACCCGATTCAGTGTCTAAAGAGGTAAACTGGTCACTGGAGAGCCGTCCTCAGCATGTGCCCTAACTTACAAAAGAAGAATTCATCCCATGCCCCATGACTGTCTTCTTCCCTCCAGTACTGGAGATCAAACACACAGCCTTCTTATTTAGCTATATCCCCACCCCTTCCCAAGTCTTCAATTGCTCAGCCTGGGATCAAACTTGAAATCCGTTCACCTCAGCCTCCCAAGATAATGGGATTATAGGTATGTACCACTGCCCTGCTTCTGCAATCTTAACCTGTGAATTCACAATTCCAAGGTGGTCACTGGATACAACAGTGAACCCTAAGGAAAAGCCATGCTTCCAGATCTTTTTTTAAAGTAGTAAATTACAATGACCAGTTACACATGAGGACATGCTCTTCAGAACACATCATCTCAGGACCTCAGGTTCAAGGCCGCTCTGACCACCATCTCCCTTCTGCTCCCTTTGGTCTCAGTGTCATCAGCCTCGTGCTCACCCTTTCGGTTCTTTCGTAGACACACACACCTCTGAGACCACAGTGAAGATACAGCACGGGAGCCGAGGCTGTAGCACAGACGCTCAAGATCCTGGACCTACTAGGTACACCTGTGACAGACTCACTCAGCCTGTGCCTCAAAGCATAGCTGCCAGCGACTGCTAGCCCAGCCCACAGGGCACAGCCAGAGATGCTCCCTCCATGCCATATGTGTAACCTGGAAGCTGGGAGAAATTAGGGAGCCAGAGCTAGGAGAGACAGCTCGGTGGTCTACGAGCATGCCTGGCAAGCGCAAGGACCCAGGTTTGATTCCCAGAATCACATGCTGCGCGACCAGCGAGGCCAGGCGTGGTGGTGCACACCTAAAGTCCCAGCGCTGGGGAGGCTGGGACAGGAGGATCCCCAGGAGTCCAAGCTGTGTATCGAGACCCTCTATCAAATACATAAATCTTTAAAATAGAAAGGAAGTAGGCTGGGTGTGGTGGCAAGCACCTGTCATCCCAGCACTTGGGAGGCTGAAAACAGGAGAATCACTGAGTCTAATCTACGTAGTGAGACCCTGTAGAGCCACCCTGCCCTAACAGGAAAGAAAAGAAAAGAAAAGAAAAGAAAAGAAAAGAAAAGAAAAGAAAAGAAAAGAAAGAGCAAATATCCAGGGAAACACAACCAAGCGCTTACACAAACTAGTCCCGAGAACACAGTGGTGACTTCACAAAACAAATGAGAGCAGATCTGTGTGGATTTAGAACACACATCCGCATCTTCTCCTGCTACAGTAACTGCATACACACCATAGGGCTCCTGCGAAATGGTATGAAACATCTGAAGCAGTGCCTGCCACACGTTAAAGCTCTTAATAAATACTCACTGTTGCTAATTAGACAAAAAGTGGTTCACAATAGATTTTCCATTATAAAAAGTTCATTTATAGCATCACTCTTTATCCTAATATTAACAAAAGTGTCAGCTGCATAGAGAGACACACGTGTCATCCTAACACTCTGAAAAGCTAAGGCAGGAGAATCACAAATCCAAGCCCAGCGTGGCCAACTCAGCAACTTACTGAAGCCTGTGTCAAAATAAAAAAAGCTTGTGGGTGCAACTCAGAGCAAAGGTCCTGGATTAAATTCCTAGTACTGCAAAAAAATAAAATAAAAAATACGAAAGAGCCAGGCTTCATATAATGCCTGTAACCCAAAAGCCTGTGCTTGGCAAGTTGAGGCAAGAGTACAGCACACTCAAGGACAGCTTAGACAACTCAACAAGACCCTACCTGAAAATAAAATGGGCTGGGGCTGTAGCTCAGAAGCAGGGAACTTGCCTAGCATTCACAAGGGCCTGGCTTCAATCCCCAGCACAGACCAGACACATAAAATCTATGAAAGGGATTGGAACACTATGGTAAAAAACTGTTATGTACTTACTTGTGAGGAAATTAGATATATTTTATCTTCTCTTTGGTCATATTTCTTTTGTTGTCACTAGAAAGAGGTAATTTATTGATAGTAGAAAGAAAGAAAAACTCAGATAGTAAAGGGAAGAGAAAATAACTGTCTTGTGGAGCTAGTGTTCTCTAGTCTCTTCTGAACGGCCTTCCAGCAGAAGGGCAGTGAGCAGCCGAGGGGCAGAAGCTCATGCAGAACAGAGCGCAGGATCTATCCTTAGGCATCCAGCCCAGGCTCCACACAGAATATGCACTGCTTCAGGAACTTCTTTCATGCTTAAATGTTTTTTTTTTTTTTTTAAATATGATTCATCACTGAGAGGGAAGGAATGAGGGAGGGAGAGACAGAGTAAAAAAGGGAGGAAAGGAAGAAAAAGAAGACACATCCTGAAGCGACATTAAAGGGAAAATAATTCTGTTATGGTACATATGATAAGTCAATATTCTACAGCAAAATATTCTACAAACATTTTCTGCTGAATGGGAAAATAGCACAGCGTCATGCAGAAAAAAAAAAAAAAAAAGTCTCTGAAAAGGCTCGTGTAAGACACTAGAGGCTGCCGGACAGGACAGCAGGACAGCAGGACACAAGCTCTGTGCCCTAGGGAGCTAGCCGTGACTGCACTCCCCAGCCAATCAGCAGCGTGGTGTTTCACAGCATCCCGCAGCCTTCCCGAGCTTCCATCTTCATTGAGGATGGGGCAGGGGAAGCTGCCTTGTGTGTGGGGTTGTCATGAATAAGAGCAGGACACAAGCTCATGTGCGCGCACACACACACACACACACACACACACACACACACACACACATCACATAA
>PVKN010003964.1:0-35104 GCA_004027915.1 Capromys pilorides | reverse complement strand
TGTGTGTGTGTGTGTGTGTGTGTGTGTGTACTTAAAGAGATAAAGGATGAAAAAGACATGAAGGAAATACTAAAAATGCAAGGGCTGGCAAGACAGTTCAGCAGACTAAGCATCTGCTTAGGCAAGCACAGGGACTGGGGTTCGATCCCCAGAACCGCATGCTACACCAGTCACCAAGACTGGGTGGTGGTGCATGCCTGTAATCCCAGCACTGGGGAGACTGAAAACAGGAGAATCACTACAAGTCTGAGCTATACACTAAGATCCTGTACCAAATATATTTAAAAAAAGTGAAAAAAAAAAAATCCTGGGGACAACCCACTCAGGGCCCCCCTCCTGTTCCTCTCTCACACAGGAGCTTTCTTTCCCCCAATAAATCTATCCTGCTCATAAAAAAAAAAAAAACTAAAAATGTCAAAATGAAGCTGGACATAGTGGCCAGAAACACAGTCCTACCTGCCACAGAAGCTGAAGCAAAAGGATTTCCTGAGCCCAGCAGTCTTAAGGCAACTTAGAAAACATTATGATAATGGGACCCTAATGCAAAAATTAAAAGGGCAGTTCATAGCACTTGCCTGGCAAGTGAAAGAGCCTGAGTTCAGTCCCCGATTCCGCAAAAAAAAAAAAAAAAAAAAAGGCAGTTTGACGTAGTGGTGAATACCTGTAATTCTAGCTATTGAAGGGGCTGAAGCAGGAGGATTACAAATTCAAACCCAAGTGAGGCAGCTTAGCAAGATCCAGTCTCAAAATAATGGTAGAGATCTTACCTAGCAAGTACAAAATATAAAAAATAAAATGACATAAAAACACAAAATGCTGCTAGTGATTATGCTAGGGTGGTAGATATACAGAATACAGTAAGTTTTATTTTTTGTTTCCTGTGTTTCTCACTTTAAAAAAAAAACATTTTTAAAAACACTTTAAAACTTTCTAGGCAGGAATTAAATTAACCAGAACCCATACCCTTCATTTCTCTTCCTTTGCCCTGTGTCTTACTGTATTGCCCAACCTGAATGCTCTCCTTTTTTTTGTGGGACTGGGGTTCAAACTCACGACCTTGCCCTTGCCACGGAGCTATCTCCCCAGTCCCTGAGTGCTCTCCTTAGCTGTGTCACTAATGTTTACTCTTTCCATGGCTGCAATTACTATAGGGGGGAGGCATTTTTAGAGGTCTTGGAATGAATAAAATGACTTTCTTGGGTGAGGGTCTTACCTGAGCCACATAAGGTGACAAAGGATACCCCCAAAAAGGCTCACTTACTGAAGTTCAACAGATGACAACCTACCGATAACCAGAAAAAATGTAAGGCTAGAAGTGTCTCACAACATAATACGAATAAAAGCAAAGTGTGTCTCTGTAAAGCTCCAACCATAAAAAGCATTTCAGGTCATGTGGGGGAAAAAAGTTTGGCCACCAGACAGCAAAGGACATCTAACAGGGAGCGGCAGGGACAGTATTTCTATCACACGCAGGACAACATCACTGGTTAAAGTCACTTACCACCTGCGTCAGTGCTCTCCTCCTCCTCATCTTCCTCTTCTTCGCCCTCGGTTTTATAGTAAGACTCCCACCCTGACATGCTGGTTTCTGCTAAATGAAAGATGAAGTAAGGTAACAGCGAATATTTTTTTTCTTGAGACAAACGGCTACCTTGTCCAGGGTAGTCTCGAACTCGCGATCCCCTCGCTTCGCCCTCCGGAATATCTGGGATTACAGGAGTGCGCCACTGCGCCGGGCAGTAATAAATCTACATGTCAATTTCGAGGCTCTCGTGAGAGCTTTTCTAAAAGCCCGGAGTTACAATGCGAATGGGTCCTTACGCCTCTGGGTCGCTGGAGTGCAGCCTCTCCTTAACTGTCCGTTACAGCTCCTTTTCAAGGCCAGCGGGAGCAGCCCTGGTGTCCGCCCTGACTATGCGCTGGTGAAGCCCGACCCTGAGATCCCGTCTCTAACGCTATCTCCACTACTAGGGTCCCCTTCTGCCTCCAAATCTCCCCTAACCGCTCAGCCTGGACGCCCACTTAAGTCCAGCACCCGCAGGCCCGGAAGCCGGATGTCGCAACCCGCGCGAGCAGCGGTAGCCAATGGCGCTCCCTACTCGGGGCTGCATACTTCTGGCGGATGCTGCCTCCCCTCGGAGGTTAGGGGGATGCGCCAGATTAGCCAAGAAGGACGAAGCCAGTCTCCGGCTGTAAGCAACAAGCACCGACGCGAGAAGCCTACCTCAACCTCAAAGATCAACTCGCAGAAGACAGCAGCACCACAAACCTTCACGCTGCTGTTCCCTCTCCACCGCCTACAACACCCCTTACGTCATCACGCACAGCACCGCCTTCTTCCCTTCTAGTTGACGTGCCCACTCCCACAACCGTGCGCACGTCTATTGGAGAATGCCCGGCCCCTTCGGTGAAGCCCCGCCCCACCGCCCATTGGCCCTCACGCACATGCGCTAGAGGACGTTCCCGCCCCCGCCCCCTTTTCATTGCGGGCCCTCCCGGTACCCTCTGTCACCTCACAGTAGTCGTTGCCGGTAGCGGGTGCTGGTGCGCGAGCGGCGCAGGGCCGCCTCTCCCCCGCCCCGCAGACCGGGCCTGGGCTCGGTTCCTACCCCACTACCACCTCTCCCCAACCCCGTCGGGTACGGGAAGGTCCCAGCCGCTGCCGGGTCCCTGAGGGCCGAGGACCATCGTGGTCGCCACCACGGGTCCTCATGGAGCCGCCTCATTTGTATCCGGTGAAGCTCTACGTGTACGACCTGTCCAAGGGCCTGGCCCGGCGGCTTAGCCCCATCATGCTAGGTGAGGTGACGGGACAGAGGGCCGACGGGGGAGAAAGGTGGGCGGATGGGGAAGGGAGTGCGGGCGGGCCGACGGGGGAGACGCAGGGGCGTGGGGGGAGCAAAAGAGGAAAAATGGAGGGAAAGGCAAATGGAGAAGATGGGTGTCCGAGGCTTGGGCTCCCCAATCCCGCTTTTCCATCTTAAGGTTTTTATCCGGGGAAAAGGGATAGCGGAGTCACGCCCTCCAGATCCCTTTGAGTTAGGAGTCCCGGCTGGTCCTGGTCTGTCTCGGCTGTGCCTCGAGCGCCTCTACTCCCTCCTTCCTCGGCGTGGTGTCGGGAGTTGAAGATGCCACCCGCGGTGTCCCTCTTGGTAAAAGGGACACTGCGGAGGAGATTCTCAGGTGTCCCTCGGAGAGAACTTTCCTGCGCGCCAAACTCCTACAGTACCCAAGGTAGATGAGTTAGGAGTTAAGCTGCCGATGGGGCCCAGCTATCACCTGCACCCCCAGGTAGAGGTCAAGTCAGGTCAGTGGGATCCCAAGTTCGCCCAGACGGTCTGATCATAACATTTTCCAAGTTAGTTGCTTTGGCCCAGATATTGAGAAAAGAATTCTGGGGAACAATTGCATTCTGTTGTATGAGTGAAGACTAATACAGGAAATATTTCAATTCATTAAACTACTTTAATGATGGGAGACGTCAGCCCTGGTTTAATGTAGTCAAATCTCCTTTCAACCAAATACCTGGATATCTTGTGTAGGAATTGTCAGCTTTGTACTTTCAGGTAATAACTGGCAAAAGAGGATTCTAGGAATTGAAAATTGAACAGCTTTGGCTTGAATTATTGGTAGTTTTTTGCTCCTATGGAAACACTGGAGAATGAGTTCATTGTTTGGTGGTAGTCAAGCAGATCAGATCAAGGAAGTAAGACTACAATTTATTATTTTTTTTTTAATTCCTTAAGTTAAACCCATGGCCCTATACGTGCTAGCTAAGCACTGTACTACTGAGCTTCAGCTACAGCCCTTTTTCTTTTTTGAGACAGGGTCTTGCAAAGTTGTCCAGGCTAGCGCCAATTTGAGATTCTTCTGCCTCAGCCTGTTAGTGTACTGTATTATAGGGCTGTACCACCACACCCTAGAGAAGAATATTTTAGAGGGTA
Organism: Capromys pilorides; assembly: GCA_004027915.1. Classification (NCBI taxonomy): domain Eukaryota; kingdom Metazoa; phylum Chordata; class Mammalia; order Rodentia; family Capromyidae; genus Capromys; species Capromys pilorides. The sequence goes on along the minus strand of PVKN010003964.1, from coordinate 31,160 downwards.
TCTTTTCAGTGCTACTGGACTTCTAATGTGTCATGAGTTGAACTTAATCCCACTACTCTGTGCTAGTGAATGGTTTTATATTTGGCTTACATCAGAATATCTAGGATCCTTGAAGAAATACAGATACCCAGATAGACGGGGATGTAGCTCAGGGGTAGAGCACTTGCCTGACATTCAGAAGGCTTTGGATTTGGCTCCCAGTGCCACCAAAAAAGAACAAAAACCAAAATCTCTTTATTTCATGTGTGTGTGTGTGTGTGTGTGTGTGTAAAATGAGATTAGAAAAATTAAAAATGGTTGTTTAGTATGTTAATGTGCATTTAAAGCAAAGAATACAAATGTGCTTTCTTAGGTAAATTGTTTTCTGGGAGGATACACAGGAAATTGCTAACAGTGATAGCTTACAGAAATCAGAGCCTGATGCCTGAGGACAGGAATGAACTTTTCTTTATTATTTTACATACTATGTAAAAATAAAATTTTAAATATATGAATTTTGAAGACATATTTCACAAGTCCTAAATCAGAATTTCCTAGAATTTTGGTCCATAACTCTGCACTTTAACAAACTGCTCAGTAATTCTTATGTGGCTAACCCATTATTGGACAGAAATTTGGACCTAGTTCTCTCACTGTTAAAATGTATAAGGCAGGGCTGGGGGTATCACTTAGCGACAACATTTGCCCCACATGTACAAGGCCTAGAGTTCATTTCCCAGCAGCACACACACACATACAAAGTAAGGCAAATGTGAAAGCAAAACTTACAATGTCATTGTTTGGAGAAGTGCTAGTCATTAGTAGATTACATCAGTCAAGCTCTAAACGTGGAATGGAGCGATTGAGTTTGATCATGTTAAGGCATCGCTTAGTACAGTCTCATACATAAGTAAAAGTCCCCCTCTTGCCAGGTGTGCTGGCACACACCTATAATCCCAGCTCTCAGAGGCTAAGGCAAGAAGATCGTCAGGAGTTTGAGGCCAGACTGGGAAACTTAGTAAGTTCAAGGCCATCCTACACTACATGGTGAGACCCTGTCATAAAAAAAGACATTAAAGGTAGATAATGCTCCAAATAAGTACAGATCTGCATGATCTGTGCTGTTCAGGAAGCAAACTGGGTATTAAAATAGAAAATAATAAAAAAGGGTATTGGAGGACCAGCGAGATAGCATCTAAGTGCCTGCTTGGCAAGCCCAGGGATCCGGTTCGATCCCAGGCATCACCTGCTGCACCCTCCCTGCCCCGTGTACACTGAGCCATCCACGAAGACCAGACGTCATGGTACAACCCTGTAATCCCAGTGCTGGGAAGGTTGAAAGCAGGAGGATTACCAGAGTCTGAGCTATGCAGCAAGACCCTATACCAAATACATAAAAGATAAAATAAAATAAAATGGATATTGAAGTAGTCACTTTCAAACTGGACCTTTAGGGTGAGGAAGAGCCCATGGAGGCTGATGAGGAAGTTACTTTGGTCCAGGCAGAAGAGACCTTAACCTGCCAAGGCCTGCAGGCAGGAAAGAGCCTGGCCTTATACTGGAACTGAAAGCAGGCCTTGCGGGTATATTGGGGAAAGATAAAGTAGCAAACCTGCTCTACTCTTGTCTTTTTGAGACAGAATCTTGATATGCAGTTCAGGCTGGCCTTGAGCTCACTTTTGTAGCCCAGGCTGGTCTCAAACTCGCACTGATCCTCCTGCCTCAGCTTCCCAAGTGCTGGGATTATAGGCATGTGCCACCATGCCCGGCTTCCCCTACTCTTTTAACTGGTATGAAATACTAGAAGGCTTCATCCTGACATAGGAACTTCACCAATTTTTCACATCAGGTTACAGTAGTGTATCTGAGGACATCACTTTCCTTACAAATCTGTTTCTCTCTTTTTCTCGTATTGCTTTTATGGCTTTTATAAATGCAATGAAGAAAGGATTTACAAAGCTAGTGATCATTACTTTCTAGAGTTGTAAGTATGGAAAATAGGCATTGCCTTGTTTGTTCATCCCACTTGGATACCATTAACCTTAAAGAAGATCAGGCATAACCCATGGTATTTACAAACTCATCTTAAAATTGTTCACAGGTTTGAAGATTTGGGAAAGATAGATAGATAGATAGATAGATAGATAGATAGATAGATAGATAGATAATTTCTGGGACAAATATAATTTTGTTTTTGTTCTGCAGAACCGGGTATTAAGCTCAGGCCCTTGTGCTTGCCAGGCAAGCGCTTATTCTACTGAACTATCTCCCCAGCCCCAGCATTTTTATTTGTGATCAAGATAGTCACTGTGTAACACAGACTGGCCTTTAGCTCTCATAACTGGCCTTTATTTCTGATAGTTTGTTTAAAGAATCAATTTGTTGGGCCACAGCCAGCAAGACAGCTCAGTGGACTAATCACCTGCTTGGGCAAGCACAGGGACTGGGATTCGAACCCTGGAACCACATACTATGCTGGTTCCGCCTCTGGGAGCCCTGAGACCAGGCATCATGGTGCACACCTGTAATCCCAGCTCTGGGGAGGCTGAAAACAGGAGAATCACTATGAGTCTGAGCTGCATTGTGAGACTTTGTACCAAATACACTAAAAAATAATAATAACAAAGTAAAAAATAAATTGTTGGGCTGAGGAGATAGCTCAGCAGCATAAGTGCCTGCCTAGCAAGCATAAGGTCCTAAGTTTGATCCCTGGTACCAAAAAAAGAAAAAAAAATTTTTTTTTTGCTGACTTTTGTAACGAATTGTAGAAGTATCAATAACCAACATTTATTGAGAGTTACCATGTACCAGATCCTTTTTTCTGAGTATTTTGCATACATAAAAATCTCCACCACACTTCTGTAAGATAGGTCCTGTTACTGTCTCTATTTTTCAGTAAAGAAACCTAACACAAAGTTAAAAACTTTCCGGGGCCAGCAAGATGGTTCAGTGGTCTAAAGCACCTGCTTAGGAAAACTTAGGAACTGGAAGGACCGTGGTTCGATCCCCGGCACCACATGCTGTGCCAGCCCCACTCCCAGGGCAGGCTGAACCAGCCATAAAAATAAATAAATAAATAAATTTATTTTTAAAAAAGTTAAAAACTTTCCTCAAGTCATATAGCTAGTAAATGGTAAAGTAGGGTAATAAACATAAATAGTCATGTACTATACAATCTCTACTATATATTATGTCCTCTTTTGACTGATATAAATTAGGTACCTAGTTCAGTTGTCAAAGGGCAGCCTTATCCAAATGTTCCAGGTTTGGATGAGAGAAAAAAATTTGACTTCAATATGTATATGCCATTCATAATATAGAGTGAAGATTATCCTCTTAGCCTTTCTTTTCCCAAACTAAGTGTACACTATCACACCTTAGTTATGTTAGCTCTCCATTGGAAGACTTTACCCAGATCTATTATAGTTCGTGACTGGACTAGGTAACATTAGTGAGTTCCCTCTCAACCATGCAGCTGCCACACTTTACCCTGTCCTGGTTCACTATCTTAGAATTGCTTCCCCTAAAGGTATTCCTGTTCCACAGTTCATTTTCCACCCAAATGGTTCCATATTATTCAGAGGATTCTAACTGAACAGACAGCCTGACTGCCTTCTTTCCCCGTACTTCCGTCTGCCCAACAGAATGAGCTATTATAATTGTCCTTTAGTGTATCCTCTTAATCACTTTAGCTGGCTTTGAAATTTCTCAACCTTCTTCTTTTATGCCAAAATGTGCGATAAATGTGCTAAGAGGTGCACAACTCCATTATTTGTTACTTTCTGATCTGGTGAGCAACACCTACAGCCACAGGAATTATTGATTATACAAATGATTTAGGGGCCAGGGAAATAGCTCAGTGGCATAAGCACCTACCTGGCAAGTGCAAAGAAGGTCCTGATTTTGATCTCCAGTACAAAAAAAGATTAAGGCAGATCATGTGGAATTTTATTTGGATTTAAGGAAATTTTTTGGTGTTTTTTTATTTGGTTGGTTGGTTGGGGCTTTTTTGGTGGTACTGGGGATTGAACTCAGGACCTTGTGCTTGCCCGACAAGTGCTTATTCTACTGAGCTATCTCCTCAGCCCTTAAGGAAGATTTTTGAAACATCTGTGTGTGTGTGTGTGTGTGTGAGAGAGAGAGAGAGAGAGAGAGAGAGAGAGAGAGAGAGAGAGAGAGACAGAGAAAGAGAGACAGAGACAGAGACAGAGACAGACAGACAGACAGACAGACAGACAGACAGACAGGGTCTGGCTATGCAGTTCAGGCTGGCCTTGAGCTCACCTTTGTAGCCCAGGCTGGTCTCGAACTCTCACTGATCCTCCTGTGTCAGCCTCCCAAGTGCTGGGATTACAGACATGCGCCATCACGCTGGCTCTGAAACATCTTAATGCCATCTGTTGTGCTTTGTTTTTGATTTTTATTGTTCATTGTGTGAACTGTTGAATATCCACTAAATGAATGGACTTAGTAATGGTGCAATTTCTTATGAATGTGACTTACAGAACTCTATGTGCTCCTGCTCCTGTTTATTCTCTGCAACCTCACCTGCCTGCACCTCATTCTTAACACACTTTTTGGGCTGGGAATGTAGTTTAGCAAGGTCCTGAGTTCTGTTTCTAATATTTAAAAAAAAAAAAAATCAATACACTCCTCACCTGCCTTTTTTTTTTTTTTTAATGTATTTGGTACAGAGTCTCACTACGCAGCTCAGACTCATAGTGATCTTCCTGTTTTCAGCCTCCCCAGTGCTGGGATTATGTGTGTGTGTCACCACATGGGCAGTGGGCAGGGCTTGGTCCCTGAGTTTGCCTAAGTCAAGCTTGGTACTTAGTCCGCTGAGCTATTTCACTGCCCTTGGACAAATGTTCTGTAAGAGAATCCAACCATAGGGGAACCATAGGTGTTTCCTTTAGAGCATTAGCGCTTAACCCTTGCAGAACCACATTGGAGCAGAGCTGTAGAGCTGAACAGGAGAGAATGCCTGCAGGTCTTTTTCTTGCAGCCTTTTCATAAGCTGTGCATCCCCACTGGGGTACTTTCCTATCTCTTTACCCAGTTAATGTGTGCTGTCACTTCCTCCAGGAGCCTTCCTCTGACCTTTACTCTGCAGGTTCACCCTTGTAGACCTATCCCATACTGATAATACCCTGTATGCTCCTTTAATAGCATTCATCATCTTTTTTCCCCCATACTCTGCCCTTAGCAGAACTGGAAGCTCCATAGAGGCCTGAACTGTCTTGCATCCCCAGAGTCTAGCATAGGTCAAGCACCCATGAACACTGGCTGATGAATGGTGGGATATTATTACCCCCAAAGCGTTGCTGTGAGACCTGGCTGGTAACAGAAATTAAGCAGAGTCCCTGCCAGTACTGAGGAAAATAACTCAAGTTACTTTTATGCAAGGTATGAATCCTATACTGACTCCAGGGAATCCAAGTACCAGAGTATTACATTGTGCTAAGTGGCCCACACTAGACTCATACTTGTAATCCTCCTGGCTCAGCATCCCAGAGTTCTGGAATTACAGACATAGACCATCACACCCGACCCTCCTGTCACTTTTTAACAGTTCATGCATGATGATTTCTGGATTTTGTCCAAAAGGAGGGGGAGAGGGATTATTTTATACTATTGCCTGCAGGGGGCTAGTCATGTTAAACCATAACTTTTACCTTTTCCTACCTATATTCAAGGTTAATAGTTGACTTTTTTAGGTTAACCCTAACCCTCTCCTATTACTAGTAAACTGCCTTTTTGAAACCTTATTGCTAGGAAGAGGAATCTCTGAAGCAAGCTGGAGTTACTTTTGATTTATACTGATGAGGTCATAGATTTCCTTTCCCTGCCATCTGAGACAAAATGCCACCTACTCAGAGGCCCCTGTCCCTAGAGTCCCATCATTGTCACTACTTTCTGCTTATTCATAGACATTTATTTAGCAGCAGCAGCATACCAGACACTGATCTATAAACAACATGTGTGTCTCTGTACAAGCTCCAGCTCCCTCAATCAATGAGGAGCTGGGTGGAAGGTTCTTTGGCTTTATATACGGTCCTTACTTTGTTGTTGAATTCAGTAGAAGGCTGGCTCAGGTAGACTTTGCTCTGTGTTCTCTGCTACTCATGCTGGGCAGCAGGGCTGATGGCCATATCTCCCACAGGCCTTCAAATGAATGTGTTGGATGTGCCACAGGCTTGGATTCATGTAGCCATTGGACACTAACTCCAGCTTACTGGGGAAATCCTAATGGGAAATAACGCACTGCAGTACTGTGCTCATACTCTTTGGGCCTAATTCAACTCCCTAAGTGGCCTTGTGCCCTACTTCAAGGACAAGGACACCCTATCTTTACCTTCTACCCTACTCAGGTCCCAAAAATTTAATGATCAGCTCAGCCCCACTTTCTGATACCTAGAAACCTGTCGAGCCATGGAGCTAATTCTCCTCCTCCCAAGGGTAGGGCATGGAGTCGCAAGCCTTCCACTACTCCCTAAACTTCTCCAACAAGTTCATTTTCATATCTGGCTTTTATACCAAACTGTGTATCTTTACTCACCTAGACAATCTTTGCCCAGCCCTACTACTTAAAAATGTTGCAAGCCTAAGTATAGCTGTGAAGAACTTCAGAAGAATAAAAGAATTTTTTTTTCTGTATTCCTACTGTTTGTAGACAGACTTTTTTTTCTGTTGCTGGGAATCAAGTGCAGGGCCTTGCAGTTGAAAAGCAAAGTATGATTGATTGATTGATTTTTGAGACCGTCTCACTATGCAATTCAGGCTGGCCCTGAGCCCACTTTGTAGCTTAAGCTGGTGTCCATCTATTTCACAAGGATCCTCCTATCTCAGCCTCCAGAGTGCTGGGATTACAGGTGTGCACCACCACTTCCAGCTAGAGTGTAATTTCTAGCTCATGGATAATTTTAGTGATCAATAGAAAGGATATAAAAGAATAAAGTAAACTTTGTGTCCTGCCACTTTTTAGTTACTTTCAGATGTATAAAGTCACTGGCAGGGGGCCGGCGAGATGGTTCAGTGGTCTAAAGCACCTGCTTAGGAGGGCTCAGGCAACTGCGGGGACTGCAGTTCGATCCCTGGCACCACATGCTGCGCCAGCGCCACCACCAGGGCAGGCTGAGCCAGCCACAAAATGAATAAATAAAGAAACAAAACAAACACAACAAGCAAACAAATAAATAAATAAATAAAATTTAAAAAAAAAAAAAATAAAGTCACTGGCAGAATGATCTCTGAATGATCTCTCCAAATTCTTCCAGTTAGCTTGGGTTTGAGCTTATGCATCTATGTCTGCTAGCTGTTCTTATGGGTCACTGAGTCCAGTGGGCATCCGAGAGCAGTAGTAGACCCAGGCAGAGCCAGTGTACAAGTTGAAGGGTCATTTGGGTTTTTTGGGGTTTTTTTTCCCAGAGTCATTTGTATTCCAAGCCAGGGAAACCATGTGGGAAAAGAACTTTGACCTTGAGAGCACCACATGTCAGGCATCACTGACTAAGCAATAACTCAACTCAGCACATATGGGTGGAGTAAATCCAGTCTAAACATTTTGACAGGTGCTGGAGTTGCAAAGATACATAAGAAATTGTCCTTGGCCTTGCAGCAATTGTAGTCTAATTGGGAAAAAAAGACACATATAGGTGTTTGTAATACCAAGAGCAGCTATAAAACTTCTAAATCATAAATCCTAAAAGAAATGAATTAGCTTTTGTTGGGCATGCATTATGTGCCATAACTATGCTAGATATATTTCACACCATCTTATATACTATATAGATGGTTATTGGTAAGTCATTATGGTTTTATGTGTGTCCATATTTATTAGAAATATGTATTTGTACCTATGTACATACAGTTGCATAATAAAAGGTATTGATGGTTTGTTTTTCTGGTTGATGTGGGTGAAGTACCTCAGACTGCCAAATACAGCTATGTATATACCTAAAGAAATTATGTACACAGCCTGGTGTGGTGCACGCCTATAATCCCAGCATTTGGGAGGCTGAGGCAGAAAGATCGGTGTGAGTTCAAGACCAGTCTGGGCTACAAAAGTGAGCTCAAAGCCAGCCTGAACTGCATAGCGAGACCCTGTCTCAAAAAGACAAAAAAAAAGGGGCCGGGGAAATAGCTTAGCGGCACAAGTGTCTGCCTGGCAAGTGCAAAGTCCTGAGTTCCATCCTCAGTTCCACAAAAAAAAATTACATACACATGCTGGGGAGGAGCTCAGTGGGACAGCAGTTGCCTAGCAGACAGGAGGCCTTGGGTTCCATGCCCAAAAGGAACTACATATATACACACTGTGTGGTTACTCTGTGTTCATATATGTTCCATTAGTGTCTTCATGCATATATAACTAGACAAGGCTGTTTTTGTGAAGACCAATGAGCCTTAGCCTAGCACAGAAGACCTGACAGTCCAGATTTGTCACCATTGCTGGTCCAAAGTCCTCTGACTGTCCTATGACCTCAGGCTCTGCCTAGTTCTTGACTCATTGTATAACTTCTCTAAATTCTAGAAGTATTATGAAACGGAGCAGGGGATATAACTCCACAGCACAGCAGCTGCCTACCAAGTACGAAGTCCTGAGTTCAATTCCTGGTACAAGAAAAAGAGATTCCATAGGACAAGTGCCTTCCTGGCAAGTGTAAGGTCGTGAGTTCGAGCCCTAGTTCTACGAAAGAAAGAAAGAAAGAAAGAGAGAGAGAGAGAGAGAGAGAGAGAGAGAGAGAGAGAGAGAAAGAGAAAGAGAGAAAGAAAGGAAGGAAGGAGAGAAAAGAAAAGAAAGAAAAAGAGAAATATCATGAAACAGACATCATTAGTGTGCCTGCTTTTTTTTTTTTTAATAAAATAGAAAACTAAGATTCACACCACATGCTAAGGGCTAGCCAAATAGCTCAGTGGATTAAAGCACCTGCAAGCAGGCGCAGGGTCCAGGGGTTCAATCCCCAGGCATACCTTGCCAGCTCTGCCCCTGGGACTCGCTGAGACAGCAATTGAGACTGCATATGGTGGTGCAAAGTACCTATAATCCCAGCTCTTGGGAGGCTGTAAACAGATGGATCACTGAGTCTGGTCTAGTAGTGAGACCCTGAATACCCTTTAGACCTTTTCCTAAAATACAAAAAGAGAAGAAAAAAAAACACATGCTGGCAGAACTTTTTACACTATGTGGTCACTGACCACTAACTAGCTACTGTGACTCTGGAGTACTTGAAATGTGGCTAATGCAATTGTAAAGTGAAATAAAATTTTACTTCATTTTTATTTTAATGGCTCCATGTGGACAGTGGCCACTCTTAGACAGCTCAGGCTTCAGGAGCTCCACAAGCTCCTGTGAGATCTCGCCTCCACTGGCCCTACTACAGAGCTGTCAACATTGTGGTTTTAATTATTTGTCTTTTTTCACTTGACTTTGAACTCCTTAGGCAGGTCAACAATCTGTTTGTGTTTGTATTTTCCCACCTAACAGTAAACTGGCACATATGGAATAAATGTGGCTCAGTAGTAGAACACAGGCTTAGCAGAGGCCCAGAATTCAGTCCCCAGCACCAAAAACTAAAATAAACAAATGCAGCCAGGTGTGGTGGCACACTCCTGTAATCCTAGCATTTGGGAGGCTGAGGCAGGAAGAGTGCCATGAGCTGAAGGCCAACCTGGGCTACACAGTAAGTTCAAGACCAGCCTGGGACCTGGGGATATAGCTCAGTGATATAAATGCCTACCTGACAAGCACAAGGTCTCAAGTTCAATTCCCAGTGCCAAAAAAAACGAAAAGGCCAGCCTTAACGAGATCCTGTCTTAAATGAATAGGTAGGTAGGTAGGTAGGTAGGTAGGTAGGTAGGTAGGTAAATAGATGGACTATTAAAATACATGACATATACAAAGTTTGGTTGCATTATTTTCTGAGGAATTTCACCTCATGGGGGCTGGAAATAGCGCCGTGGCACAAATGCCTGCCTGGCAAGTGCAAGGTCATGATTTCAAACCCCAGTCCTGCAGAAAAAAAAAAAAAAAGAATTTCATCTCAATGAAATAGTAACAATTTGTATTGAGCCACTGTGGCCTTACCAGGTGTGAGACAAATTTAAAAAGCAAAGCTGATTTGATCTCAAGAGGGGAAAGAAAACCAGGCATAAAATCAGTGTGTGCTTACACCAGTGTTTTTATCTTGCCTCTGATAAAGGACTCTGGTTCCTTTGGACTTAAGAGTACCCTTCACCCAACCTCTGCCTGCGCTGAAGGAACGATGCATTACTGGAAAGTGCCCCAAGGGATTACGCCCAGTTCCTCAGGCATGAGGGACTGTTCAGATTTACTCAGGCTGAGGGCCCTGCAGTGCAGTCCCAGGTGGCTAAATTTCTTCTTCTTCTCCACAGGGAAACAGCTGGAAGGCATCTGGTAAGTTGTGGGAAGCCTTGTGGTGACCACTTAGGAAACAAAGTAGCACTGCACACAATTCAAAGGCTCACATCCTAAAGCCACAGTCCTCCACTAGGGCAGTTGTTCTGCACCTCCACCCTCTTCTATGTGACAGTTATTTGGCAGTGTCAAGAGACATTTTTGGCCAAGTGTGGTGGTGCACTCCTGTAATCTGAGCATTGGAGAGGCTAGTACAGGAGAATCACCTTGAGTTCAAGGCCAGCCTAGGCTACATAGCAAGACCATGTCTCAAAAAAGAAAAAGATATTGTTGTTTGTCATGGCTGAGGGAAGATGCTAGTGGATGCAGAGGCCAGGAAAGTTGCTCCACATCCTGTAATGTGCGGGGCACCCCACAACAGTGAGCCAGCTCGTGTCATTGTGTGGCGTGGAGAAGCCCTGATCTGGGAGCTGTATCAAGAGTTCATCCAGGTTTGGTGAGATGGCTCAGTGGTCTGAAGCGCCTGTGTTGGGGAGTTTAGTCCACTGCAGGGACCGCAGCTTGATCCCAGGCCCCACATGCTGCGCCGCTCCCCAACCCCCAGGGAAAGCTGAACCGGCCATAACACAACAAAACAAATGTGGTTTAAGAAAATAAAATAAACTTAAAAAAAAAAAAAAAAAAAAGAGTTCATCCAGCTGCAGATACTGCAGGGGCAAGGGGGATTGTGTCACAGCTGGGGACGCGACTCAGTGCTTGCCTGTGGCACACGTGAGTCCCTCGGTGCAACCCCCCATGCCACAGAAAATCCGAAAACAAAGCACACCTGTACTAAAAATGTACAGACTTTCTAAAAAATTATTCACTAAACAATAGAGCATAGCAACTGTTTGCGTTGCAGTAGGTATTATAATTAAATCATCTTGCATGATTTGGAGATGTACATAGGTTCTAGGCAAATACTGTGCACTATTTCATAAGAGACTTGTAGATCACAGATTTTGGTATCTGGGGGTGGAACTCGAGAACAGTCCCGTACCCATGGACAAGGAAGGACAGCTGTATTTTAGTCCTGCCTTTGTTTGGTTGGCTTTATAAGGCTGCTCACCACAGTGCATCCCTGGGGAGAAGGTGTTCTTTTTGCTGTGTGGTGCTTGCTTTTCTGGGACAGACCTGGAGTTTCCCACACCCTTGTCTCTCTGCGCAGGCACACGTCCATAGTTGTGCACAAGGATGAGTTCTTCTTTGGCAGTGGCGGAATCTCCAGCTGCCCCCCGGTGAGTGTCTTCCTCCACACCCTGTCCTGCATCTCAGGTTCCTGGGGGTTCCCACAGACCAAGAATTTTGCCTCTCCTGTGTGCTTCTGTCCAACCCAGTGCATGGAGGCCTCACCACCATCTTCAGACCTGTTCAAGGCCTGGGAGTGTAGCTCAGAGTAGAGCACTTGCCTTGCGTGTGCAAGGCCCTGGGCTCCATCCCCAGCACTGCACAGCCCCTAAACATGGCCCACCATGTCCTATCCTGGACACCCAGCCAGTTGCACTTTTCTCCCCTCTCAGGGCATCTGTGAGTCCCTTTGAGCTCACACCCTTCCAACCCCACCTCTCCCCACTCCTTGAGCAACCCTGGACATCTGACTCTATGCTCCTACCCAGGGCACTTCCGGATCCTCCACCCGTGGACCTCTCCATCCTTTAGGTCTGAGTCTGGCCAAGCCTTGGCTGTCCCCTCGAACTGCAGGAGTCTCCTGACATGTGTACTAGGGGTCTTCTGCACTTTTCCAGCTCAGCGTTTATTGCCACTTGTAATTACACACTGGTTGTATTTTTTTGTCTTGATACATGTTTGCCCTGTGAGTGACTACAGTATCTGTTAGTGACTTCCAAGTCTTTCTCAGCACTGAGCTATTTAGCCCTGATGATCAGAATTGTCTGTCCTGCTCACCATGCTGTCCCTAGTGCTTAGACCGTATCGGCCACATAAGAGGCACTAAGTGCTGTGAATTAATGACCTCATGCAGCTCTGCTCTGGAATGTTCTCCCTTCCTGTCACTTCCTTTTTGTCCCCTCCTGGGGCCCTGTCTCTCCTTTAGTCTCCTATGACAGCAGTCTGTTAGAGCATGGTCAAGATTTTCTGTGTCCTTCCAGGGGCCAGCACCCCACCCCAACCTTCCCTGTCACCATTAGCAGATCTGCCTCAGATTAAAAGTTACCTGAATTGTGAAAATATTTGCATTCCTGCCAGATTCTTCATGTTCCTTCACAATTTCTCATTGTTAAAAAGGACATCCAATGTCACAAGAAAAATAGGCTGTGTTCTTTCTGAATGTATGTGTGGAGAGCAGGTGTGAGGCATTTCTAGTTGTCCTATTCTGTCCTTGTAGTCAGGCATATTAGGGACAAAAGAGATTGCAGATTCTGGGTTTCTATCTCTTTATCAGCTGAATGAGTGGACGGCAGAAGTTGCAAGAGAATCAGCTTCTCGGGGCCCACTGAAAACAAGAAGCCCAGCATCATGCTCTGCTGGCAGCACATGACAATGGAAAGGAAGCTGTTGTACCCTTTATACAAGCAGGAAACAGCCCTCTCCATCTACCCAGGGTGCGCTAGAAGTTAAAAATAAGTTGTTAAAACAGTACTTTTGTGGTCTTAGCAGATGGCTAGGGATATAGCCCATTGGTAGAACGCTTGCGTAGCATGTATAGATCCCTGGGTTCAATCCCCAGTGCCCCCAAAAATAATGGAAAAAATAATGGAAATGGTGATTTAGTGACTTTCTTTGGGTTGGCTTTTCTAGGGAGGGACATTGCTTGGGCCTCCAGACTCTGTGGTTGATGTCGGGAGCACCGAAGTGACAGAAGAAATCTTTCTGGAGTACCTGTCCTCCCTGGGGGAGTCTCTGTTCCGGTATGTGGAGGCAGGGTGGTGGTTATCCGCGTTTGTCTTTCCTGAAAGGCAGCCACTGTGCCCTGTCCTTGGGTTGCCAGGTGCAAAGCCTGGCCTAGATTTTGCTGACTGAAGTGACCATAGCCAGTTACCATACTACAAGGAGAACCCAAAGTTGTTTCAAGGCAGATATTCTATCACAGCATGAGTTCCACTAGATTTTTTTTTTTTTTTTTTTTTTTTTTTATACTGGGCATCGAACTCAGGACCTTGCACTTGCCAAGTAAGTGCTTATGCTGCTGAGCTATCTCCCTGGCCCTCTAGAACTTTTAAAGGAAAAGCAAACTCTTCTTCCTTCTGATTAAAATAAGCAAATGCTGTTCTCCACCTTTACTAGCTAAGTGCTTTGTCCTGAACATTAAAAACTAGGTCTATAGCCAGACCATGGTGGCGCACGCCTGTAGTCCCAGCACTTGGGAGGCTGAGGCAGGAGGTTCAGTGCAAGTTTGAGACCAGCCTGGGCTCCAAAAAGCTCAAGGAAAGCCTGAGTTGCATAGTGAGATCCTGTCTCAAAAAGACAAAAAAAAAAAACCTAAGTCTGTAGCAAGGTTGGAGTGAAATGCAAACTAGAACAGATTTCTCTTAAGCTTCACCTGAGGGCAAGGCTATGGCTCAGTGGTAGAACACTTGCTTCGTAAGCCTGCTCTACCCCCAACACCAAAAAAAGAAAAAATTTTAATCAATTTCAGTAACAGTTTCTCTCTAGATAGAAACTTCTCTTGTGAACATGGAAGATTCTAGACTGTACAATCCAGAGCTAGGCTTGGTGGCACATGCTTGTAATCTCAGCACTGAAGAGACTGATTTAGGATTATTGCGAGTTCAATACTAGCCTGAGCTACAAAGTGAGCTCAAAGCCAGCCTGAGCTATATAGTGAGATTGTGTCTCAAAAGATGATAGTCAGATAGACAGACAGACAGACAGACAGACAGACAGATAGTACAGTCCACATATTTAGCTCATTCTTCCCATAGAAATCAGTTCGGAGAGCTGGTGAGATGGCTTAGCAGTCTAAAGCGCATGCATCGGGAAGTTTAGGCCACCACAGGGACCGCGGCTCTATCCCGGGCACCACGTGCTGCGCTGCCCCCTACCTCCCAGGGAAGGATGAGCTGGCCATAACACAAACAAATATGTAATGTGGTTGAAGAAAATAAATTTAAAAAAAAAAATCAGTTCAGAAAGGCCCAGGGTGTCAGATCAAGCATCCTTTAGGCGTATGGAGGGGCAGTCAAAGTGCTCGCCTCAGCTCTGCTCCCCACTCACCCTGGTTCACCTTGCTTTGTCGTCTCTCCTCCACATTATCTCACCATGCACAGAGGTGAAGCCTACAACCTCTTTGAACACAACTGTAACACCTTTAGCAACGAAGTGGCACAGTTCCTGACCGGGCGGAAGATCCCATCTTACATCACCGACCTGCCCTCTGAAGTCCTCTCCACGTGAGTACAGTCCCTGGCCCTGGCCCTGGCCCTGGCCCTACTTGGCCAGCTTTGAAAATCCCCAGTCATATGTAGTGTCCCTCCACAGTCCACATCCGCCCTCCTGAGAGGGCGCCAGAATCCTCCCAACTGGGAAGACCTGTCCCGATAGCAGTCTCTGTACCACAGGAGGCCACCACCATTCCCCCACCCACTCCTGCACCTCTGCATTGCCTCCACCCTCCTCAGAGTCAGACTAACCCCACCCTGGCTTAGGTCCAAGTTAAGAATTTAGAAAACAAGCCAGACGTGTTGGCACACACCTGAAATCCCAACACTCAGGAGGCTGAGGGAAAAGGATCAACAAAAGTTCAAGGCCAGCCTGGGCTATATAGTGAGTTTGAGACTAGGCTGAACTACACACCAATACCCTATCTCAAAAACAAAGAAAGAATTTAGAAACCCACTCGACCTTATCTTTAGGGTTTGGGCAAAATCTTGGCACCCGTCTGCACTGTGTGGAAGCATGCCACTCAGAGCAGCGCCCAGCTCAAATGCAGCGTCAGGGTAGCCACAGAGGAGGTCAGAGTAGCAGCGAGGCAGCTTGTTGGGAGCTGGTTTCTCTTTTTTGGGTTTTCTTGGGGGAGTGCAAGGGGTTAACACAGGGTCTTCCTCTGTGCTTCAGGATGGCCTACAACTCAGGGTGATCTTCCTGCCTCAGCCTCCTGAGTGCTGGGATTGCAGGGGTGCGCCACTACACCCAGCTCATTGTCGTCTTTCTTCTACTGCACTGAGTCCTTTGAGGCCTGCTGAGGCCAAATCCTGCTTGCCTTCTAACCTCACATGCACTCTCAGCCCTCAGTCGATGTTTTCATCAAGCATTCTTCATCGCCCCTCTGCCGAATGTGGTCCCAGCTGTGGTAGGGCCTGTGGGCCATCACCAGGCCACAGCACATTCTGGAAGACACATTCCCAAAGCAGCTTCCTCTCTCCTCCTCTTTGCTGTCAGGTTACCTCTGCCCATTGACCATATCCACTTGTTGGCTCTGACTCCATTTCTTCTAAACTAGGGTCCTGCCCAGTGGGGATCCCAGCAGGTTGAGCTGGCTCCACAGGTGAGCTGGTTTTCACACCTGGGTCCAGAGCTCTCAGGAAAAACAAGACAATGAGGAATCCCAGTCTCCCAGCCCTGGCCCCACCTTCCTGTCCCTGGGTGTGTACAGTCCCACAGCCTGTTGGAGGATCTCAGTTTCTAGGCCCTGAGCGAACTGGAGTAGCTGGAATATTCTCACTGTTCTCTCCTGCCTGGTGCCTCCCACCTGGGCCTCTGTGAATAAATTCTAAATTCCTGACCTGCTGCCAGTCCTGGCTCCTTACAGTGAGGAGTGGGAAGAAGAGGCGATGACTCCCACCACTGATGAGGATAGGGGAGAGAATTTGTCCTATCCACAGCATCTCCAGAGAGTTTAGACTACTGCTGTGTTTAATATTGGGGCGTCTTAGGCCAGAGAGAAGCAATTCCATGGGGCTGGGGAGATAGCTCCGTGGCACAAGTGCCTGCCTGGCAAGTGCAAGGTCATGAATTTGAACCCTGGTCGCACAAAAAAGAAAAAAGAGAGATAGCTCCGTGGCACAAGTGCCTGCCTGGCAGGTACAAGGTCGTGAGTTTGAACCCCGGTCCCGCAAAAAAAAAAAAAAAGAAGAAGAAGAAGAAGCAATTCCTTTGGTTTTCTAGAAAGTCAGAGAATGTTATATGCAGATTTATATACAGTACTGCTATCAGTCCCCCAAAAAAAGATTTCAGATAAAGTCAGCAGGCCCGTGAAACCTTCCACCTCAGCTCCCCTGACTTTTCTCCTGTTACTCTGGATGGCAGCTGAAGTCACCTGTCCCTTGACACGGGCTTCACTGGGGCTTCATGAAACTACCGCAGCCCCACAGTGCGTCCGGGCAGCATGTCATTTCCAGTCAGAACAGCTGTCAGCAGCCAGGGCTAGCACAGAAGCGTGCCCCTCACACTGTCAATGAAGTGCATGAACGCAGGAGCGATGGCACTGGAGGTGCAGAGCGCTGTTTGCTGATGTCTCACTGCTCTCCCTGGGTGGAGTTCCTTAACTTACCTGACTTAGGATTGATATTTCTAGATTTCGTCTGCTTGTACTTTGGAGTGCTTCCCTTGAATTTGGTGATTTTCAAACATAGCCATTTCCACCAAAGAAAACACCAGTGCCTAGGTATGCTGTGGGCAGCTGTGTTTAAGAGGGCAGTAATCTTGGAAAGTCTCTAAAACTCCAGTATTTGCTGTGATTTCTCCAGCTAAGTTACACCAGAGCAAGTTGGGAGCTTTTTGCAACGTGACAATGACACCTCTGTGGTGTGGTGGGATCATATTTCCTAAGTGTGCTCTGTGCTCCCTGGATGAGCTCGGCTGCCAGCAGAACCTAATTGAGTGCCATCCTCATGCCTGTCGCCTTCATATTCTTTCCATTTTCCCTCAGCTTCCTCCCTCCAACTTTATCTTCTTCACAAGAATTATAGGTGCAAGTACTGGAGTACAGAAAGCTCCAGTTTCCCATGGGCAGCTGGCCTAAGCAAACCACAGCTCACTCACCAGGCCTTAGAGGTAGCAGTACTCACTGAGGGACAGAGGTAGCAGTACTCACTGAGGAGCGCATGGCAGAATAAAAACACAGAGTGGGGCTGGGGAGATAGCTCCGTGGCACAAGTGTCTGCCTGGCAAGTGCAAGGTCGTGAGTTCGAACCCCAGTCTTACAAAAAAAAAACCACACACAGAGCAGGTCAGGTGTGGTGGCGCATGTCTGTAATCATGGAACTTGGGGGGCTGACATGAGGACCACTGCATGTTCAGGGCAACCCTAGGCTGCATAGTGAGGCCATGTCTACAAACCAACCAACCAGAGCAGGCTGTTTGAGAGATGAGAGATAACCTCTGTGCTAACCAGCTTTGTTACAGTAACAAATACTTGAGATCCTCGTAAGAGGAAGGTTACTGAGGTCTGAGGTCTCAGCACCTTGGGCAGGAAGTGTAGGCTGGAGCAGAGCGCTTGCCTCCTGGGAGCTAGGAGCAAAGAGAGGAAGCAAGGGGCTGGAGTCCCATTGTCTCTTTCAAGGGTGCCCCAGTGACAAGATGCCCTCCTGTAGGCTCCACCTCTTGAGTCTCCACCACTTCCCACTAGCATCCCAGCCCAGAAGCAACACGTGAACCTTTGGAGAACAGGTGTCCAGACCGTGGCTTCCTTAGAACACTAGTGAGTGAGCTGGCAACTAAATGGGAGCTGCTCGTGAGGGCGCATACCCGGACCGCCAGCATTTGGGAGGGCTGAGGCAGGAGAGGATCACGAGCTCAAGCTCAGCCTGGGCAACTTGGTGACTTGATGAGACCCTGTCTCAAAATTTTAAACAACAGCCAGAATGTAGCTCAGTGTGCAAGCCTCAGGGTCAGTTGTAAGTACCAGAAAAAGTTGCCTGAGATCCCAGGGCCATCCTTAGTGAAGGGACGCTGCTGCCCCCACCACGCACCCCAGCCCAGCCCCAGTGATCTTGTCTCTCTCCCCACAGGCCCTTTGGACAAGCCCTCCGGCCCCTCCTGGACTCCATCCAGATCCAGCCTCCTGGAGGGAACACGGTGGGCAGACAGAATGGCCAGAGCTAACCAGACTGCTAGAGACCACCCGACGCCCGCCTGCCCTGCAGGGCTTTCTCTTTTTAAACACAACAAACCCTACCAAATTTCTATTTTATAATTTTACATCAGAGCTAACAACCAGGGGACGGCTTTTTAAATTTCCCAGGGAAGGAGATCATCAGGCTGCACATAGGACAATGCTGCTAAGAAACGAAACAGAACGCCCCCCCAATAGTATTATACTAATTTATTAAGGCTGTCTTGTCTGTGAGTTCACTTTTGACGCTGTTTCCTAAGCGTCCTCCACACTGGAGAAAGGGAGGGGGTTTGTTTTAGCAGTAGACAAGAGGGACAGTTTGGGGGAGCCTCAACCTAGAACTTCTTTCCAGAGAATACCCACGCCCCACCCAGGTTGCCACACCTGTAGGACCAAGGAGTTCTCCAACACCCATGACCTGGAAGCAGTTACTCTTAGCATTAAATGAACCAAAGGATGCTGTGCACATGGGGCCAGTTGCAGGATGACTAACCTGACCTCCATGAGCTCTTTCACCAGACCTCTGTCACCTTTCCTCCCCTGCCACAAGCATGGGGCCAGGGCTACAGCAATCACAGCCTCGGAATCAGAGGAAAGTGACAGCCAGTACCAGGCCAGAGAAAACAGGATAAAGCCATTCCTCTTCCCACCCAGACTGGTGCCAAGCCTCCACCATCGATTTGGGAAACCTGCCTTGCTGCATGCCGGTGAGGCTGCTGTTCCTGAGGTGTCAGACCGGCCACAATCGACGGACTGGGCCGGAGCCACAGATACCCGGGGCTTGTGTCTGTGAAGAAGCCACACTCAGCCCCAGCCCCGTATTCGGCTTTCAGTTAGGGACCAAGGGGACCCAGTCCCAGATTAGAAGATGTAGAAGGAATAGGACGCAGAATCAAGGTGGCAAGAAAATGATGTTGTTTCTAATAGGACTTTTCCATTATCCTGAATGTATTTTGAGGGCACACATCCTTTTCATTGTGGCTTTAAAGAAGTGTTGTTGGGATGTGAGTGGCATTTTCCTAATAACTTGCTGCTGAGTTTGTAGACAGCAGTCTGCAAGTTTCGGCTCTGGGCCGCCTTTCAGACTCTGCTTCACACAAACTCCCATGGGTCAATAAGGGGGCGAGTGGGAGAGGCTCAGAGCTGCCTGCCTGCACCCTCCTGCCATGGCTCCCTGCCCCTCTAAAACTTGAGTCCATCTGCTCCTTCCAGGACAGGACCCTTTCCTCCCTGAACTCTGCTCAGCCCAGCCCCACCCCTGCAGTCTTTGCCACTAGCCATAGCAGTTGGCATCATCAGGGTCCCAGCTAGAGGGAAGGATGTCATTCTGCCTTGGTATCTGCCTATGACCGACCAGGGGCATGTCCAGCTGGCATCAAGTGGCATTTTAGAATTTAAGGCCAGGCCAAACGAGTGAGTGGCTTAGTTCTCAGACTTAACGTGTGTAATAATGATAAATCAGAGCAGAAAGCAGCAGTGCTTGCTTGGTGCTGACCTACTGGCGCCTTCAAAGAGAACGGTGTCAGGCTGGGTTTCTTCCAGGAGGGTGGCCGATTGATGCAGGCCACTGCCCAGTGTCCCCCTTTCCCATTTGCCTGAAACGTTCATTTCTACCCAGAGGGTGCTGAGCTTTTCTCTGTGTCTCATGTCTGGGCTCAGCTGGTTTTTCTCCTTCCAGGAGTCACCTTCAGACACAGGGCTGAGCTCTCCTGAGCGACTCCTGGAGGGAATTAGTCACTCGATTCCTTGACCGCTGCCCTTCATGCCCAGCAGCCATTTGTGCCAATGCCTGTGCCCTGGCTTGTGGGAGATGTAAGGGTTGGCAAGCAGTGACCCAGAGCTTGTAGGAAGGCAAGCTGTCCTCCCCTGTGCAAGTTCTGCCACTCCTCAGGGCAGAAGCCAGGCCTGGGCTGGGCCCCCCAGCACCATCCCACATTTCCATCCATCCCAGAGCCTCGGGAGCACACGGAACTAGCCAGCTCCATATGGGTGCACTTGTGACACATAGTGGGTGCCTCTGAGAGGTGCACTGATGGAGAGGGACAGGAAAAGCGGAGAGCTGAGACCATCACCCTCTCCCAGAAATACAGCTCGTACCTTTGGGATTGCATTATGCCCTTGAAATCAGGTTGATAATCGTGTCTTGTACAGGGGTGTTTGCTAGTTTTCATTGGTGTTTTTCTAATGCAATAAACTCATTTCTGCCTGCTGCATTTGAGTGGTGCTCAGATCCCCTCACCGGGTCTGGCGGGAGGCAAGCCCAGGCCACTCTGTCTCCCTCAAGCTATAACTTACGGAAGCTGTGCTGCCTTTTCAGGGTTGTAAGCCTGTGGATAAGTGCTTAGTGAGGAAGGATCTGTGGCTGTCACCCCCAGTCTACAGAGGTAGGGATAGGGCTCAGACTACTACACCCCCCAGGTCACTGCCTAGGAATGGTAGAGTGGCCTCTGACCTAAGGTCTTCCACAGGTGACTCATCAGGGAGTGTCTAATTCACCAAGAACTGTTCTAGTTGTATATATCAGTGTGGGGCACCTGGCCTTGAACCCTGGACCTGCACACTCAGCTACATCCCCAGCTTGTTTTTATTTAGAGATAGGCCAGGCTCAAACTTGCAGTCTTCCTCCCTCACCTTCCTAGAGTGCAGGGATTACAAACATGCACCACCATGCCCAGCTACTTCCAGTTCCATTTTGGTTATGAGTTGGGTTCGAGGACCAGGGGTCTCTCTGCCTGCCGTAGTGGCATCCTTGAACAGTGTCAGGGTTGCTAGCCGTGTCTGCGGCTTTGTCAGCCAGCTGTGGTGGACACCTGGCCGGAATGCATCCACACAAACCTGAGGTGGGCAGGTTGGCACCACTTTTCCAGGGAGGAAACAGGCAGAGAAGCAGGCTTGCCCAGGTGACATGACTGAGCCTGCGTTCAGATCCAGGCCACGTTCTCACAGCTGCCCTCTGCGCCTCATCATGAGGCCCTGCCCTCCCCAGTGTGCTAGTTTAGGAGTAAAATTGGAGGTGCTGGCCTGTCTTGGTGTCTGCTCCTGAGAGCTGACCTGTTCAGGCAGAGAGTCCCCAGGGGCCCATTCAGATGGCATAGCCTGTGCAGAAGACCCCTGGGCCCATCTGTTTCCATTTTTCTCTTCTGTGAATTTGAAAATGGTACCCACCTTGCAGGCTAGGGAAAGCGAATGTACAGCCCAGATGCTCAGTGAATGTGAGACTCTGAGGCCAGAACCCTTCAGTAGCCATTCCCAAGGACTCCCAAGAGCCAGCATCCTGGGAGAGGACCAGGCCACCTCTGCTAGGGACAGAGCCTGGCCACCCTCTTGCTCCTGGGGAAATGAAAGAAAGCATGTTTTTCCCTCAACCTCTGTGTGTGTGTGTGTGTGTGTGTGTGTGTGTGTGTGTGTGTATGGTTTTGTTTTGTGTGCGGGACCAAGGTTTGAACTCACGACCCTGCACTTACCAGGCAGGCACTTGTGCCACAGAGCTATCTCCCCGGCCCCTTCCCTCAACCTTGTGATGGGAAAATTGATTCTGAGGTGAGTGTGTGCATCCACAGCATTTCCCCAGTTAACAGCTCAGCAGAGTGTATGAGTGGGGTGTGTTAGGGGTTGAGCTTCTCTGAGGAGGAAGGGGTATTCATCCTGAGGCCTAAATGATGATGACATCACTGGGGGAAAGGGGCACATGCCAGCCAGAGGGAGCCTCCAGTGAGCAATGGAGGGGAGCCTATGGTCGAGAGGCAGGAAACGCCCTGAAAGCCTCTGCATGCTGCTGCCTTGCAAGCTGGAGAATGCCATGGGCAGTGGGCTGCAAGAGACATGCGCCCTGGAGCAGCCCTGGATGAGAGGTCGCAACTGTCAGGTGGAGCACAGGACAGCACAGCCCTGGACTCAAGCCAAGGCCAGCTGGGAAACTGGCCCCAGCCACTGAGCCTGCTTCTGTGAGCTTCCAGCGGCTACTCCGGCTTTGAGTTGGGAGTGTGCCTAAGTTTCTTAATATTCCAAAATACTTTTTAGCTGGACATGGTGGCACCCATCTGTAACCCTAATGCTCAGCAGATTGAGGCAGGAGGATCACCATGTGTTCCAGGCCAGCCCAGGTTACATGGTGAGTTAAAGACCAGACAAGCACAGAGGGAAACCCTGTCTCAAAAAGAAAAAACAAGGGTCAGATATGTAGTTCAGTGGCACAGCCTCTGCTCGGCAAGCATGAGATCGTGAGTTCAATTCCCAGTACCAAAAAAAATAAAATAAAGGACCAGGGAGATAGCTCAGCGGCAGAAGCAAGAAAAATTCACGTGAAATCCCATCATCCTAAGAAACCATACAGCCTCGTACTTGACATCACCCTCACTTTGTGCTCCTAAGGTGCAGTGAGTAAGCACGGGGCAGTGAACCTCCATGTGCCTGGCCCCTAGCGCTGTGAAGTGGGGGTGGTGGCAGTGACACTGGAGAAGGACACTGCTCCCAGAAGGAGCAGTCCAGGTGCTGGGCAGTGAAGCTGTGGCACTAGGTGCCAACTGGGCCCTGGGATCCTCACCATTCAGAGGCCCAGCAGCAGCCTCGTGTGCCACTAAGCACATCCTCCACTGAACCCAGAGCGCCATACTTTGGAAGGAGGAAGAGAGTGGTTCTGAGGCTGGTTCCAGCTCTGTCCCTTTGGGGACAGTGGGACACAGTCTCACTGTAGTGAGAAAGGCAGACACCAGGGGCGCTGTGCACCCATGGACCCATCAGCCACCGCCCAAGGTCTTGGTCCTCGCCTCATGGCCACTTACCCTTGTCCTGGACACACCGGGTCCGGTCCCATACTCTGATGCAAAGTGACTGTCACTCTGGTGGTTTCACAACCTCCGTGCTGCTGTTGCCCACTACACCCAGCCTGTGCTCAAGGCTAACGCCTCGGTGCCATTCCCCACAGGAATGACGGGGACAGCAGCAGAGAGAAGGGTTGGGTCATAAAGAAAGCTCTGGACCTGCCTCGGCAGCGCGGGGCACACCTGTGGTCTCAGCTGCTCAGGAAGCTGAGGCAGGAGTAGCTCAAGAGAGTTCTAGGCCATCCTGGGCTACATAGTGAATTCAAAGCCAACCTGAGCAACATAGTGAGACCCTGTCTCAAAACCACCAAACAGTAACAATAAGAAGGTCTGCAACCTGGGCTGCAAAAATGAGCTCAAGGCCAGCCTGAACTGCATAGCGAGACCCTGTCTCAAAAAGACAAAAAAGAAAAGAGAAAGAAGGCCTGGAGGTATACAGCTCAGGGCTAGAGTGTCCCGGGTTACTTCACTTCCCCAGCATCAACTCTGGACCCTGATCGACAATGCCCCTCTGAGGCCTCCGTTCCTTCCTCTGTGGTATGGAAACCACAGAGCAGATTGAACTCAGCACTAAGACCTCGCGATCTGCCAAGTTCTCCCAGTCCCTGGGGCTGGGTTCTGACCCACAGGAATGACTGGCTGTCCCCACAGCCGACAGAGCCCGGCAACAGCCTCCTCCCCGTGATAAACACCTCAGCTGCGCCTGCTCCCACCTGCCCTGTGTCTCATGGCCTTGTTTATTGTGAAACAATATAAACTCTTTGGGCTTTTTGAAAGGAAAACAAGTACAGAAATACACCGCCAGCTCCTCTCATCTTCCCCACAATCGGGCAGGGCCACCTGGCAATAGACGAGGAACAGACTCAGTAGGAGGGACCTCCCCAGTGCCCCCCACTGCCAGCTCGGCTGCGCCCCTCCACACACAGGCCTCTCAGACCAGGACCACCCACTCCCAGAGGTCCAGGTAAAGCAAAGGGAGCAGCCCCTGTGTGGACAAGGACATGTTGACACCACCTTCTACCACAGTTAGGAGCCAGGAGAAAGCAAAGGTTTGGGGGAACAGAAACAACTATGCAAGGTGACCCTAGGGAACTCACTGTGTCTCTCTGGTGTCGGTGTAGCCCTTTGGAAATGGAGTATGGGGTTCTCATTCCAGAGAGTCATCGGAGAAAGCAAGAAAAAGGCCAAGTAAGAGGCTGACATCATGTGCAAAGCATTGCCACGTCACTGACCGTCCAGCCTCAGCCTCGGGTCAGACGGCGAGGGCCCCGGCTCTCCTTTCTGCCTCTGGTCCTGTCCTGGCCTTTGGTTACTGTCACAGTTCCCTTTCTGGCCAGTCCTCCCATCTCCTGCTCTTGCTCTTTCTTTTCCCAAGGGCTCCCCAAGGCCCCAGCTGAGCACCAGTTGCCAGGGACGGGCCTTCCTTTTAAAGGGACACACTGGAGAACATGGGGGATCCCTTCCCCTGGCCTCAGGGCTCTGAGCCTTGGACCCTCACCCCACCCTTCCCCCAGGCTCCAGTAGCCCCAAAAGTGAGAAGGCACACGGTGAGAATTCTAATTCTGGGAGAGCTACAGGGAAGGTTTTACCCATAAGGAGACCCGGTAAGTGCACTGTGAGTCAAGGCAGATCACCATGAGTTGAATGCCAGCCTAGGTTAGATAGTGAGTTAAAGACCAGCCTGAATTACAGAGGGAGACTCTGCTCAGAAGAGAAAAAAGGGGAGGGGGTGAGATATAGCTCAGGAGCATGGGGCCGGTCTGGCAACCATGAAGTCCTGAGTTAATTGTGTTGCTTTGGGAACAGAGACTTTGACTCATCTTTGTCTCTGGAAAGGTGGATCCAGATCATAGGAGACGAGACACACGCTGCCCAGTGGGCTGTGTCCCAAGGCTTTCAGAGCCCAGTGCCAGGGATGGGCACAGGAATCTGCGTTTAACTTGGTTCCTAGGAATCCTTAAGCAATGGAAGTGGCATCTGCTGCCAGGTATTAGAGACCAAACCTAGGCAACTCCTCCGCAGGCTCTGGGCCAGGCACACCCTGCAGGAGGGGCCAAGTCACAGAAACCAGGTCTGGACAGAGTGGGATCAGCAGGGGAAAGAATCTGATCTACGTCCCACAGTGCTGTGAACATGAAGGTTGGCTATGTGCAAGGCTGGGGTATAGCTCAGAGAGCAAGCACACAGACAGCGCTGGTTTCAATCCTAGCACCACAAAAACCAAGGCTGCTGTCTGCACCCAACAGAAAAACAAAAGCACTTGGAGTATGGTGGCACACACCTAGAATCCCAGCACTTGGGAGGCTGAGGCAGGAGGATTGCCAGGCATCTAAGACTTGTCATACTGAGTATGAGGCCAGCATGAACTATATAGCAAGATGCTGTCCCAATAAACAAAACACTGAAAATCTCATTCCTTACCCAAGTCTGGTTGTGCACATCTGTAATCCCAGCATTCTGGGAGGCTGAGGCAGGAAGATGGCAAATTCAGGACACCCTGGGCAATTTACCAACCTAGCAAGACCTTGTCGCGAAATAAAAATACAGTTGGGCATGGTGGTGCACACTTGTAATCTCAGCACTCAGGAGTCTAAGGCAGGAGGAAACCAGCCTGGACTCCAAAGTGAGCTCAAGGCCAGCCTGAACTAGAGAGAGAGCCCCATCTCAAAAATAAATACAATAAATATAAAAATACAGGGGGTGGTGGCACATGTCTGTAATCCCAGCAATCCAGGGGTTGAGCCAGGAGAAGCTCTGTAAGTTCGAGACCAGCCTGGGAGCTACAAAAGTGAGCACAAGGTCATCCTGAACTGCATAGTGAGACCTTGTCTCAAAAGTATTAAAAATAGCGGGGCCATGGTGGCACATGCCTAAAATCCCAGCACTTGGGAGGCTGAGGCAGGAGGATCAGTGCAAGTTTGAGACCAGCCTGGGCTACAAAAAGTGAGCAGCCTGAACTGCATAGCGAGACCCTGTCTCAAAAAGACAAAAATAAATAATAAGTATAAATATAAAAATACAGTAAGTCCCTGAGTTAGGAGCATTTGAACTGTGAACCTTCACAGGTGTACTGCATAAGATTCACTTTGTCAGACTTAGAAATGAACCTGATTTATAAATGTTCTTGCAGAAAAGACCTTTGTAGAATGGGAACTTACAAGTCAGAGATAGGAGTGTTGTCAGTGGGCAGGCCCTGGCTTTTATCCCCCAGTACCGGGAGGGGGGGGAGGATTTTTCCTTGTAAGGTAGAAACATAACATTAATTAATATCAGATTACCTCTTTTGTCTTGGTACCAGAATTGAACTCAGGACCTTGCACTGGAAGGTAGGCACTTATGCCTCTCCTGGGCCAGATTACCTTTCGAGAAGGATTTTTTTTTTTTTTTTTTTTTTTTTTTTTTTTTTTTTTTTTTGGCTGGTTCGGGCTTCCTTAAGGGCAGGTCTGGTGTGGCATGTGGAGCTGGGGGTTGAACCTTGGTCCCCTGCGCCTGACTGAGTTTGCCCAAGCAGGTGCTTTAAACAACTGAGCTAAACTGCAAGCCCTCGGATTACCTTTTTAGTAAAGTATAAAACAGGGCTCTCATGTCAATTGAAACTGGCCTACTGGAGAGATTTGGCTATTATGTCCCATCCTGACCAATGAGGTACTTTTTGTTTTTTGTCTGTCTTCTTCTTTTTTTTAATACAATTACCATTGTAGGCAGCTCAGTTACATAGCAATATTATAGGTACTCAGACAGGAAAAGATCCTGATAGGACCCGCTATTGAAGACAAGATACCTTGCAACTGGGAGAGACAGACACTTCTGCTGTGGGCCAGACCTCAAGACAAAAAAATTAAACAAATACAGTACATACCTCCCTAGGGACAGGCATCAGGGATTGATATTTTAGCTAGGGATCAATCACCTTGGAAGAGCCAGGAAGAGTCACTAACCCAAGCCCCTATAGGAAAAGCCCCTGTTCTTTTTTTTTTGTGGGTTTTTCCTGTTGTTGTGTTTGTGCAGGGTCTCCCTACGCAGCTCTGACTCATAGTGACCCTCCTATTTTCTGCCTCCCCAGTGCTGGGATTACAGCATGCACCACCATACCCAGACTCCACAGCAAAGCTCAGCACACCTGAGAGCAAGGCCGGTGTGGGGCCACACGGCATCCTGCTCTGTACTCATGCCACTTGCTAGAGGACTCGCTTCCCCATTTGATCCTGATTTAACCAATTTTACTTGAGCAATTATGCTTGTAATCTTATCAGCTGGCCATAGTTTTATCCCACCTCACGTCCACCTAGTGAGTTCCTATGTTTCCCACCTTAGACCTGCCTCATCTTGTGATTTTGCTCTGTAAAAAATCCCTAGAAGCAGGCCAGCGAGATGGCTCAGCGGTCTAAAGCGCCTGCTTAGGCAAGCTTAGGCAACCGCAGAGACCACGGTTTGATCCCTGGCACCACATGCTGCGCCAGCCCCACCCCAGGGCAGGCTGAGCCGGCCATTAAAAAAAAAAAAACCGGAAAAGGCAGATTCCAGGGCAACCCACTCGGGTCCTCTTCTGTCCCTTTCAGGCAGCTTTCTTTCCCTCAATAAATATATTCTGCTCTTAACCACCATTGTTCCTAAAATTTATTCATTGGTCTTATTTATTTATTTATTTTGTCTTTTCAAGACAGGGTCTCACTATGCAGTTCAGGCTGGCCTTGGGCTTTGTAGCCCAGGCTGGTCTCAAACTCACACCAATCCTCCTGCCTCAGCCTCTCAAGTGCTGGGATTACAGGCATGCACTACCACGCCCAGCCTTATTTATTTATCTATTTTTTGTAGGACCTGGGTTTGAACTCACGACCTTGCACTTGCCAGCCAGGCACTTGTGCCATGGAGCTATCTCCTCGGCCCCATTCATTGGTTTTAGAGAACAGGAACTCATCCAAGGTATCTTTCAGGTTGGGACTTTCACTCCTCTATGTCATTACTTTATTGACTTCTTATGATTAAATACTGCCAACTGGCATTACTTCCACTCATGTATCATTAAAACAAAGGATACTTCTTTGGTATTTTCAAGTGATACATTATATAAGAAACAACTTAAAAATGGAGCTTGATTAATTATGTAAACTGTTTTTTTTTTAGGGCAGGATCTATAGGGTGTTCAGGGTCTCACTACTAGACTTGTAGTGATCCGCCTGATTACAGCCTCCCAAGAGCTAGGATTACAGGCACACACCATCATGCCCAGTCTCAATTGCTGTCCCAGCATGCCCGGGGGGGGGGGGGGCAGCACAGCAGGCCTGGGGATCAAAGTTTTTGTCTTTTTGAAACAGGGTCTCACTATGAAGTTCAGGCTAGCTTTGAGCTTACTTTGTAGCCCAGGCTAGTCTCCCAACTCCCAAGATCCTCCTGCCTCAGCCTCCTTGAGTGCTGGAATTATAGGCATATGCCACCATACCTGGTTTACACACCTTTTTTAAGCAAAATGTGCAGGGCTAGGGAGGTAGCTTGGTGGTCTAAGTGCCTGCCTGCCTGGCAAGTGCAAGGACCCAGGTCTAATCCCCAGTACTGCATGTTATGCTGGTTTCCAAAACCGGGTGTGGTGGTACACCAGCAGGCTGAAAGTGCTGGAGATTCTGAACTGTGTAGCAAGACCCTGTATCAAATAAATAAATGAGGGGCCGGTGAGATAGCTCAGCGGTCTAAAGCACCAGCTTAGGAAAGCTTAGGCAACTGCAGGGACCGCCGTTCGATCCCCGGCACCACATGCTGCGCCAGCCCCACCCCCAGGGCAGACTGAGCCGGCCATAACATGAATGAGTGAATGAATAAATAAATAAATATTTTTTTAAAAAAAAGAAAGATAAGCTGCAAATAAATACATGAAAATGTTAGCATTTTGGGCACAGCACAACTGCAGAGAGTTGGAGGGATCCACTGACCTGAGACAGGGAGGCTGAGATGTTATGGACTTTTGCTAGGGGTGGAGTTTGAGGGGCAGGTTCAGTGACACCTAAGGAGCTGGTAGGGACTCCCTTGTGTGCTCTCAGGAAAGGAATCCAGGACTGGGGTGGGGGTGAAGGAGGAAGTGGTCATGGGGAAGATAACCTGTTGTTTTTGGGACTCAGCCATGTTGAACATGGGCCATGATAATTTAGCAGTTTGTACTCAGGATGGAACCTACAAGAAAATATTATTCCAGGTAACCATTTGGTTTGTACCAGGAGGGCCAGGGAGTTGATTCAGTGGCACAGGTGCCTTCTTGGCAAACACATGGTCCTGAGTTCAAATCCCAGTGCCAAAAAAATAAAAAGTGGTTTGTACCAGGAAAAAGCCAACTTCCAAGCTGTGTCTGCCAAGTTGGGATCACCAGCTATGCTGGAGAATCAGCTCCACGATGCCCTCCACAGTGGCTGTCCCCAGGGCTGGGCAGTGTCTCTCTCCCACAGAAGCCCAATGATGATAATGCGTGTGGTCTGTCTGTCTGTCTGTCTTTCTTTCTTTCTTTCTTTCTTTCTTTCTTTCTCTTTTCTGGACTGTGTTACTGAATTATTTCCTCTTCTGACCTCTCTGCTGACCTTCCATTTCAATTACTTATAAATCCTCTCAGAATGTCCTCAGAAAGCTCCACAGGCAGAAGATCTACAGAGGGAAACTTCAAGGGAGGAAGTTGGGGTACTGGAATGTCCTTGGCTTTCCTGGTATTTGCTGCAAACTTCCGCCAGATTGGAGGCTGCAGCATCCTTTGGACATGGTATGCCAGCCTGCCCACAGCTCTGACTTTTCTACAGTCAGCATCCACGTGGAGCTCCTTTTCTGTTGAACCTTTTCGAAGTCTGGCCTTTTGCTGTTATTTGTTTGTTTTTTAAACTTTATTTATTTATATTATAGCCAGCTGAGCCCGCCCTGGGGGTGGGGGCTGGCACCGCATGTGGTGCTGGGGATCAAACCGCAGTCCCTGAGGTTGCTTAAGCTTGCCTAAGCAGGCGCTTTAGACTGCTGAGCTATCTCTCCAGCCCGGAAGTCTGGCCTTTTTGGCCCTTCGTGGTTTATTTTATTTCCTTAATCATTCTCAGCCACGAGGGACTCCACATGTCTCTTTAAATCCAGTTCTAGTTGCCAGCTCCTCTTTAATTGTTTTGTCGTCTTTGGGGGCTTTGCTTCCGTACATGGTTCTGCTGGAGTATGACCGGAGCCCTGTCAAAGGAAACTCTGAATTTCAGGGGGCGCTTCGAAGCAACAAGGGGGGTCTGGCCTTCGCGTCCTCCACAGAGGGATTGGGAGATGCCCAGAGCTGGCAGCCGCGTCCCTGTTTCTGCGGGACCTTTAACTGCTCCTCAGCGGCGCCATCTCCCACCTCTTCCCGATGAGGAGCTGTTCCATGTGGCTGTTCTGCAATTCTAGAGGCAAGGGGGCCTGCTCAGATTGTATCAGCTTTTTGGCTTCACGAAGATATACTGCTGCTTGTGTGACAAGCAACAGCCTCTTCGAATTTCCCCGCAGCTAATAACATCTGCTTGGTTGGCGCACCTGCACGCGGCCATCTTTCCTCTCGTGGGTCCATCAGCTGCTTCTGGAAGTTTACCCTGAAGCTCCCAGCGGAGCTGCAGTCTCGGGGTCTGGAATGTGGCTGTTTTCCTGTTGTTGGCGGAACAGGGGATCGAAGTCAGACCTTGTGCTCGCCAAGCAGGGGCTTATGCCGCTGAGCTCTCCCTGGCCGAGCTTGTCTCCTTTCCTCACAGCCTGGGTTTTCTTCAGATCCATTCTGCTTAGGTAAACCTGCTCTTCTCTCATTGCCATCTTTATCCATGTACTGAAAACTGCTGTTGTGCTGGAAAATGCAGCTCCCAGCGATCGTAAACCCAGTGTCAGTAAGGAATTAAAGAAGCCAAGAGCTGGGCGTGGTGGCGCATGCCTGTAATCCCAGCACTTGGGAGGCTGAGGCAGGAGGATC